>PVKE010027806.1:0-21357 GCA_004027555.1 Craseonycteris thonglongyai | reverse complement strand
GGCACCAGCATTATGGACACACTCAATGGTTTGGTGTTAACCTGGAGAGGAGGGAGGAGAAGGGAGGGAGAGTTGTTGGGGGAGGGGGTAGTGGGCACCAGATATATGGGGTTGGAGGGGGACCTGATTCTGGGAGCTGGGCACATAATGTGATGCATGGGTGATGTGATGTGGAGTTGTACATCGGGAAACTATCTAATTGTTACCAACCAATGTCACCCCATTAAATTTAACAATAAAATTTACCTAATAATATTAAAAAATAAGAATAATAAAATAAGAATAAAAAAAGAAAAAAAAAGTATAACGTGTGGTAAAGTTCTAAGAAGTTATTAGATAGATAAATAGATATGATGGCATGGGATGAACTGTGTCCCCCGACCCCAGCCCAAGTTCAAATTTTGAGCTCTAACCACCAGTACGTCAGGATATGACTATATATGGAGATACATTCTTTAAAGAGGGGAATAAATTAAAATGGGGCCTTTAGAATGGACCCTGATTAATCTCACTGGTGTCCTTATAAGAAAAGGGAATTTGTACATGTAGAGACACCAGCAATGTAAGTGCACATAGGAACCACGTGAAAACACAGTTAGAAAGCTGCCATCTGCAAGCCAAGGAGAGAGGTCTCAGAAGAAATCATACTTGCCATCACCTTGATCTTGGACTTCTAGACTTCAGACCAACAAGAAAATTAGGTTTTGCGATTTAAGCCACATAGTTTCTGACATTTTGTTATGGACATCTCAGTAAACTAATAGATGTGGTATGAGAAAAATGAGGAAAAAGTTGAACAGCTGAGATAAGCTTTTCAGACAGAACTTGAGGTTATTCCCTGGGCCACACAATCTACCTATTAAATACACATCCCAACTAACTTCCTGAGATCTGGGATCCAAACATGTAAGGAAAGATGCCTAACTCGTGGAATAACATGACATCCTCTGGCTCTTTCTTTTTCATGAAAGTTGCATGAGGGTGTACTTTGTAAACTCCTGTATAATAAAAATGCCTTTGTTGCCTCCTCATATGAATTCTCATATGACCTAGTATAGATTCACTGTTCATTAGTTTTCCTAAGAACACTACAGATACTATTCTATTTTCTTTAGGTATTAAGTATTATAGAGTAATTCTGCAGTAGTTTGTTGTTTTTTTTTAAATAGTTCCTGTGATACTTTTCTGTGTTTATGCATTTTAGACATGTTTGGAGCTAGACTAAACTAAATTTGGAGCAACAGTTAACAGAGACAATGAATCCTTTGCCCTCTGCCCTATCCATATGCCCCTCTGTGATGGCCAAATCCCTTTCTCTGATTGACAGTGGGAAGGCTGCACATGGTTGCTGATATACGCAAGCTCCAGAATCTCGTGAAGTTACTGTCTCATGAAGCAACACAGCTTTGAGGTGGCTCTTATTGTTCTCCCACTGCGCAGTGACTGAATGTTCAGAGCAGTAGAATTCCTTAAAAACTAGATGTTCCTGAATCAGCTACCTGACCTTTTCCTATCATGATTTCCTATAGTGCCCTACTTGTGGGAAATATACTCTGCAGGGTGCAGAATATAACCACATATTCTCTCTGCCATATTTTTCTTTTACCGGTACTCTCTCAGTTACTTCCTTAAACAGAATTTAAAACTGATAGCATGTAGTTAAAATTGCGTTTACTTTCAAAAGCAAAATTATAAGAGTAGTTGCCCAGTTTTTTGCTTTGAGAAAGCCTTTTATTTTTTGAAGCCAGGGTCAGTGCAGCTTTCATCACTTAGCTCCATTTCCAGAAGCCTAGTGCAGGGAACCTATCAATTGCATTTTAAAATCCAGTTCCAACAAGAGAGATGCAGATATATGTGTGACAAAGCAAGTAAAGTAAAATGATAACAGTAAAATCTAGGCAGTAGGTACATAGGTGTTTATTAAAAAATTATTTCAATTGCTCTATTTTTGAAATTTTATGAAATTAAATATAGAAAAAACATCCAGAATTCCTCCCAAATTCTGGCAGTAAACTGATCATCAGACGGTGTTTTCCTTATTGCAAACTGTTAACTTTTTCTAGGACTTCATAGTCAATTTAGTGGAAAGTTTAGGAATGTTATGTCCAAGGATGCTAGCTAAACCCTAAATTCAAAATCTCTGTATCTCTTAACATTAGCAAATAGTTATTTGCTGAACCCAAAGAGCATCTAAGACACTACACTCTTTTCAAAGCAAGGGAAGGTTCACAATTTAATGAAGAACAGCCAAAGCAATTATACTAAAAATTCCCATGAGCCAAAATAATATAGTAATGCAAAATATAGTGGACTATATAAAACTTTTCAGCAGTCAATGAAAAGATTATACAACTCATGAATTATTTAAGAAAATAACAAGTATTACACAAGAAAAACACATAAGGATCATCCCCCCACTTTAGATTTTTTTCTTGCCCATGTAAAATATAAATACATATCACATATTAAGAAACTGAAATTTAATTTTTAAAATTAATAGTTTTATAAAAATAAATATTTATCAAGGGAAGATGTGTATCAGGCTCTGTGCCAAATTATTTTTAAGAACTAATATATACTGTTCCCAAATTAAAAATGGAAATCATCTACACGTTCTTCTTGTTTAGATATGAAGAAACATAAAGAGAAGTTGTATATGCATTGTCATTGTACATACCAGAGACTAACTAGAACTATTTTATCTTGCTTAGCAGATTGTTTTGGGACAACTGGAAATGAATATAAAGTAATTATACAAGCTATACAATTAAGTTCAATGTCTCATGCTTTCTCTTTTTAACTCTTCATTGCCTTTTAACAGGTAAGAATAGATATGCAATCTGGGCGCAGATTCCTGAATAATAACCACCAAAGATGGGAAACCTCATGAAATACCATTAATTTAAATGACATTTCCATAATTTCATTTTTCATTTAAAATGGTTTGACATTACTGCTACATCTTAGAAATTATTGTCCAAATAACTTAGTGAAAACTTCCCAAATTCTCTTAGATGCTTTCCCCACCTTTATTTTTTTTTAACACTAGTTTTGATTATTCTCACTTTCAATTAAATTCAATATTTGTCATTTTTTTCTTTATTAGCATTTTATCTGCTCATTTTTCTACTGAAATTATGACTCCCCCACCCATTATTTAGAACTTCAGAGAACTAAGCATCCAATCTTTGGAGAATCAGCAATCCTGAATTTTTTTAATCTTTAGTTTTCAGAGTGGCAGCATAATTAGAGATAAAGTAAAGTAAGGGTCATGTACTGGGAAGACTTAATGGACACATTCTGTAACCACCTGAATGTTTTCTTTGCAGATAGCACACCACATCACAGCAGTGATGTTGGAACACTAAAGAAATTGCAAGGCTTCTGTCTTCTGAAGAGACTTCAATCAAATGGGTGGGGTGAGGGGTAGCCAACTAAGCAACAAACAGATGCAAGGGTATCTGTCAGTGAAAGTTCAGAGAAAGGGAGACTAACATGAGCCTGAGCAGCCTGGAAAAAAGTGTGAGCAAACCTTGTGGCCAGGGGACAATAAAGATGAAGAGAAAATACCTGGTAGGAGTTAGGCTTTGGTCAGAGACCAGTGGAAGATAAACTTAGAAAACAGCTACATTATCAAGAATCTTAAACATTAGATTAAAATTTTGGCATTTCTGCAAACAATGATAAGCATTTGCAGGTTTTAAGCACAGGAACCAGGTATGTTAAAAGTAGTGTAAGTAAAAGATAAATCTGTTGTTATATAGAATCAATTCTTTTTCTAGAAAAGCCTGGAAAAAAGATAGATTGTCTTGCAGCAGCTGCAATGGCTCATGTGTGAAGTGATGAGAGCCCAAACAGAATTACAGTTATCTCAGACATTTTAAGATAAAATGTCACACACAAAAAAGACATGTCACTAACATATAATATGTGGAAATACATAAAAATATAAAGAGTTTCTATCTTTTTTTCTGCTTTCAAAAGTCCTTTATTGAGATTATCATAGTGATAAAATAGGTCTTTACACTAACAAAGAAATAGGAAAGTTTGGGAAAGGTCTTTTCAATGATTAGGGCTCCCTTTTATCATAAAGTTAATGTAGTCAATAAATCTCTCCCTCCTCTCTGTCCCTATCTGTATCTACCTCTCTGACTAACCCTGGTATACAAACATATCTACATCCAGGTTGTCCTTCATCGGCAATTTCTCATAAGCAGTCTGGACTTTAGAATGAACATCCAGGAGCTCTGGATAAACTACAGGGAACTGAGGAGTTAATGAGAGCAGAGGCTGTTCTGGTTCTCCAAACTCAGCTCACATCAGATACCAAGAGCTTTTTGTTCTATACTTTAGGATACAATGGTTTCGTTTCTTTTCTCTAGCAACAAAAATTTAACCCAAGTGGCATTAAGTAATTAAAAATAAAATCAAGAGGACAGAAATCAGGATACCAACAAATGCTATGAACAACCATGGACTGTCATCCTTATTCTTCAGTGGAGGAAGACACCGCCTTATGTCCTGCAACCTAGAACTCTGGATGCCTATGTTGCTGCCTGGTTCTTTAACAAAACCATAATGAAAGAATGCATTGCATACCTGGCAATCAAGATGTAAATGGGTAACATTTGTGACAGCTCTATATATTGTTTACACCATTTTGAAGAATAACTCTGAACAGAAGGCATCATTTAGAGTAAGATTAACAAAATGATGCAACTAATATTATAACCCTAAAAGTGTGATATATAATTTATACAAGGGGCCTTTGAAATGGGTAAATTAAGAAATATATAAGCATTTTTTTCCCTGTGATTTGAAATACTACATTTGAAATAAATAATTCAAAAATATCTTTAGCAGTAATCAAATATCTCACAATAAATGTCAATAGCTTACCCAAGATACCTTTACTTTATCAGTCCCAACTTAAACTGAATTATTGCTAAGTTGTCTTTTGGTTCCATGATTCATGCAACAAAAGTGATTTGGATACATTGACCACTGAGTCACATACATGTAATTTTTCGACGATTTGTGGAATAATGTTTTTTCAATAAGTAATTGATTATTTGAGCTACTGAGTATACTGCCACAATTATTATGCCCAGAATTTAGGTTGTCCATTTTACAGGTAAACATTTTCAGTATAAAATACCAGATCTAAATAAGGTAGACAGATAAGTACAGTTGGACTTTCAGGAATAATTTCTTCTTTGGCTTTTGGAATTAAAAATACTTTTATATTCATACAAAAGTTCAATTTTTCATTTTAATGAAATAATCTTATGTTGGCAGAAATGATTTACATTCCTTAAATATGAAGATTAGTTATCCAAAGAGGACCATGACATTTTGCTATTACCAGACAGCAGAAGACTATTTAGAAGCAAGTATCATAAAGGGGGACTTGTTAACATGGCTTGAAACCTGTCTCTGTTTTTTCTTCTAGTAAGCCTATTAAATTACACTTTTACACTAAATGCATTTTTGTCACACATTAAACACAATTTGATTTCTTAATTCATGAGAGAAATTTAAGCACAGAAAAAGCTTGATTCTTAATAAAATTAAACTACAAAAGAATAGATTGTTTTATTTTGTGCAATCTTTTATTGAGTAGCATTAAAATTATTGTAGCATAAATGAAAGTTTGAAAATGTGTAACTAAAATTTTACTGTTTGTTAGAGTAATACAAATTTCTTTAGAACTCAAGGGAACAATGTTGGCAAAGAAACATAGAATTTCAGCACAAATTATTGTCTAATATTGTTATATATTAAAAGATAAAGTAATAGCCTTCTATATATATTAAGGAAAAGATATATATCATAAAATAACATGGGTCAAATTCTTATTAATATCTTTAACTACCACCATAATAGTTAAAGAACAAATTAAATAATAAGCTCCTCCAATAGAAATAAATGCAAGAGAATGATTTTAGAATACTCCTCGTCATTATTATTACCTTAGAAGGAAAAATGAAAGCATAAACAAAACTCCTTGACTAAAATCCCATGGAACTTTGAAGAATGAAGTCTTTGAACAGCTAACGAGGTATCAGAAAGATATAGATCTCAGTGTATATCTGAGGTACAGCCTTTTAACTACATTTTCAATAGCTTTTCTATGTGCCTAAAGCAAATGATTTGAGTGGCTAAAAATGTACTAATTCAAATTTGGTTACAAAAGCATTTAATTTTTATTTGTATTGATTATAAAGTTTTGCATATCATCTTTTCCTTGGGTCTCTGATAGTTTGCCTTTTTTTATGTTGTGGACATGTTTTAACAATCTTTTCAATCATTTCTTCATATAAAAGACAGAAGGAAAACAAATAATTTTCTTGATTTATCTTCAATTTTTAATTGTAAAACTGTTCATTTTTTTTAAAAGCAGATAGTATAATATATTGCTCCATGTAAATTAAGATACATTTTTTTCTTCCAAGCAACACATACTTTTGTATAATCAGTAACCAGGTCTTCTTCCTTACTCCTCTAATACTCCAAAAATGGATTAATATATGTGGGTATAGTTATATATACATATATATATTATAAATATTGTATAAATATATATATATTTATTTATATTTATACATATATATATATATGAAAATGTATGTGTATATATGAAGACCACATAAATGTAATACAGCTATTGTAGATAACAATCTATGAACTTCCTTTTTATTCTTTAGTTATCACCCCAGAACCAGACAGCAGAAATAGTTCAGAACTTGGGCTCAACAAGCAACACAAATTCATTCATTTTTACTTTAAAATTCAAATTGAGAGTCCTGCAGAGAAGCTGATAAGCTGTCTAGTAGAGTATAACATCTACCATAGGCCTTAAGATCTTGCACAGGTGGATTATGTGCAATGAAGGAAGTGGAATAAATATCATCGAAGGTGAACAAATCCATCACAACACTCACCCAGGCAAGTCAAACACTGGAAGTACATTGAAAGTTAGGAATATAATATTCCACTGGAAATTATTTATACAAATACCACAAAGTATATATATTGCTTTCACAGACATGTGCCTTCCAAATGCAAATATATTATAGATAGCTATATAAAAGAAAAAAAAAATTTTTTTTGACAGAGAAACAGAGACAGAGAGAGACAGAAAGAAGGGGGAGGGCCTAGAGCAGTCTCCATAGTTGACATTAGTTTTCCATATAGTTTCACTCCACAGGCGGGCACAGGGCTGCGCAGGGCAGGAACTGGGCCGGGAACCTCCCACATAGGTCCCGGCAAGAACTGAACTGGGGGCACACCCCAGTTCAGCATGTGGGTCCACATGGGCCGGGGCCGGGATTCGATCCTCAGTCCTCGGGGCTTCAAAGCGAGCGCTTAACCCGCTGAGCCATCCTAGGTTTCCCTAAAGGAAATTTTTGAAGTGTTTTTTTTTTCCCCCATAGAGAAGTGGACTCAAGAAATTTAGAATGTGAAAATTTCTAGAAAATACTAGCACAACTAGTTTTCAACAAAAATAACATCTAAATTTAATAAAGCATGGATACTCTTCTATTCATATAGTACCTCATCATCAAAATATCCTGGTATAATACATATAAAAGCATTTTTCACTCAGGAAAGCTTTGGTACTATCATATATAGGATAGGCTATAATTTTTTAAGGCTCAAATAGAGACACTTTGGAGCACCGCTTCTTAATATAATTTTATATTATTGTAATGTAACATCAAAATATTTATGGTCTGTGACCTAAAATACTGACTTATTTTTCAAATGTTTTCAAAATGTATCCATGCTAAAGAAATCAGAATATTCAGATTTTTCCAAATATGATTGATCTAAAATTTATTACACAGACACCCCTACACTCATATAACACAGATCCCTTCACTACAAATGCCTCCTCTGCACACTCTAGACTCAGTGGAGCTAAAGCAAACAGCAAGAGCTTGGCCCTGAGCTACATGATAGCAGGCACTCATATAATAAATCAGAACCTCTCTGACTTTATTTCCCTCCAGTAATTCAACTCATCACCAAACACAGGACACAGTTCACCTCTCACCAGACAGAAAATGAGAGGACATTTACCTAAGAAAAATAATTGATGAAAAACTTTAAAATTATTTGATTTGAAACATTAAATGCCATTAGTGCACATATTTTTATTTCTATTTAATAGTGATTGACTTAAGCTAAAACATGGTGTGCAATGTTATGCTGTCCTATGTAAGTCTGAAAATGAAGCTATTAGCATCTTAACATATTGCAACAATCACGGTGACTTCATTCCCACCTCAATCAATACCAATAATTGCAACATTTCCAAAACACCAATTGGGACATCTCTCTCATTGACTTACTATTCTTTCAGTCCACTAATTAAACCATCTTTTCGCAGGCCATCCTTCTCTAAAATTGTCCCTTCCCTTCCTGCAAACACATCATTATAATCACGTTATTTCATAAGCTCTCAACTGTTTTGTTCCTCTTATTAATTTCCTAAAGAAATCCCAACTCCCAGTTAAATCCTATTCTCTGCCTTTTCTGCACTTATAATAAAGTAGCTATCAGTTGCTGAAGAAAAAATTATGCATAATCATGATGACTGGTTTCACATTCAATTTTTGACCACACACCTGAGGTCCAGGAAATGAATATTTCCTGACCTATTCATTCTCCAGGAGTACTATTTTATATCTCTCTTCACATTCTTTTTATCTCCAATCACTCTTAGCTGCTCAGCTTAGTTCTTTTCCATTTAGAAGAAACCCTCATTGTCCTATAGCACCTATGACATCCAAAGTCCTGTCTCCTATCTCACGCCAATGGTCCCCCTTCTTTTCCTTCAACAGTGCTTCTCAGATTATAATACCTGTGGTAAAGGCCCAGCCCCTTATACTGTAATCTGGTGGGAACCTAAAATTTTTATTAATAGCAAAAATAAATTATTAACAATGAAAAAATAGTAAATGCATGTGTCACGTATCAAATATCAGGTTCAACACACAAACTACTCCAAGTTGCTATAACAGCTTACTCTCAAGTTCACTCTGGTTTTTGAGTATTACTAATAAATAGCTTGCCCCAAGCACCAGCCCAGTAAACACACTTCGAATACTACTGCTCTTTTCAGGCCTCCTTTTGATAGCTATGTAATGCTGAGATATTCTTCTTCCAGAAACAGGCATCTAACACCTTATCTTACTCACCTCAGTTCTAAGGTTTCCATCTCAGATAGGAGTTCCCTGACCATTGTATCTTAGTTATGAAAGTAAAACCTGTCATTACTTTCTACCCCCTACAATTATTTTTCTCCTAGCCTTTATAATTTACTTGCCATTCTTAAGATATAACAATATGTTTATTGTTTGTTCTACTAATAATAAGCTCATTTCCATGAAGTTAATGACTTTTTTTTGTACCGAGCTTCCAGCATTTAAATTCTATTTGATACATAGTAGGCATTCAATGGTATTTAATAAATGCACAAATTTCACCAATATGTATACAAAAATAACTAGTATGATATTATCAAAGTGTTTGGGTAACAGTGAGATAGTTCTGTTATTTAGCAAATACAGCTTGCAGTTTCCTTTACAATAATATATTTTTAATGCATTTTTTTAATCACATGCTCTTGAAATTAGGAAAAATATCGGGCATCAGCTCTATCTCTTAGAAAGTGCACTGTAGTGGCGGAGGTAAATTTTAACAGTGTATAGAATAAAGTTACTTCACAAAAGCTACCCACGAATAGTGTCTAGAATTGTTTTAGGATACTTGGGGTGAAAGTAACTGAAACAAGCTTTTATACAGAAGAAGAGCCTAATGAAATGAAAGTATGAACAAGGAAAACATACTACCTCTCAAGAAATGAAGAAGTGCATTCAGAAGATTACTGATTCTTTACTCACAATGAGATCTGAGTCTATGTGGGTTTAGTTCAAAGCTGATTTTACTATGCAGTCATTACATTAAAAAAACAAATATTTTTAGGTGAAATTCAGAATAAGAAAATAAGTTGAAGTTTTAAAATTGTCATATTTATTATACTTCAAGTAAAGAAGCAAGAGCTAAAAACCTATTATATTTGGAAGAGACAATGATTTTTAAAATACCCTCTTTATTAAACATTTAACATAAATTCAGATATTTGCATCATAAATTATTTTACACAAGATATAATGTGTATCCTGTTATCTTACAACATAGGCATCTTATAGTTAACATTAAAAAGTCTTTGTTGTTTAAATAAAAACATTAATTTTACCTATTTTGTTGAAAGTTAATTGATTTTTACCAAGTTACTACAGCAATAGAGATTCATTATTTTGTATTTCCAGCACTTTAATACTGTGCCTTCAGGAATAGCCACCATCTGGGAAATGAGTCTTCTCTTCTCTCTTTGGTTTGATGGGTACACAATCTACTCACAAACCAAACCTTAGCCGTAACTGGGTCAGGTCTGATACCCTAGCCCTCTGCATGTGGCTAATAGGTAAAAGGGGGACCCTTAATCTAGGTCACGCAAATCAGGGCTCTTTCAATAGATGTAATGATAGAAATTCAATCCCTTTTGGGGGGTGGCTATGCAACATAGGAGAAAATAAATCTACTGACAATGAAATCTGACAAGGAAGGGGCATGAGGAAACTTTTTGGGGTGACAAAAGTGTTCTATATCTTGATTATGGTAGTGGTTTGTGATTACTCATATGACTATATACTAAAAAAAAAAACCACATAAATTTTGCTCTGTATACATTGCACCTCGATAAACCATTTAAAAATTAAAACATTTTATATGTTGTTTTACATAATATGTTATTTGTTAAAGTTGGGAAAATTGTATTTTTCTGCATTCTAATATGCAAATAAGAGGCCATGATAAGGTATTAAAATTAATACTTTAATATTCTGTGGAGAAGTGTATAATACTGAAAACTTCATCTCAATTTTGAACATATTATTATTATTATTATTGTCTCAATTATGAACATATTTTGATACAAATGAACCACATGAAAAAAACAGGCACTTGAGAGCAAACATGGAAACGTTTCTCCTATTCCAGTCTAATAAACTCATTCATCTACCTCAGTTTGCTCTCCTGTTATTTCTTTCTTTTTTTTTTTGTTAAGATTTTTATTGTTTTGACAGAGAGAGAGAGAGATACAGAGACAGAAACAGAGAGAAAGGGGAGGGGCCCAGAACAGTCTCCACAGTTGCATATCATTGGTTCTTCCACATAGTTTCATTCCCCAGGTGGGTGAGGGGCTTCACAGGGCAGGAACTGGGTCAAGGTCTCGCCCTGGTGAAAACTGAAATGGGGGAACTCTCCAGTTCAGCATATGGGTCCGCACAGGCTGGGGCGGGGATTTGATCCTCTATCCCCAGGGCTGCAAAGTGAGTGCTTAACCCACTGAGCCATCCCGGCTTCCCCTCTCCTGTTATTTCTGAGGTAGTGCTTTTGTATATAAAAAAATATTATTTCCATTTTTAACTATTTGCTTAAGTAGTATATATATATAGTTACCATCTCTAAAATAAATGCTGTATTGAATGTAAAATTTACAGTTGGTTTATGCAAAATATATAGGAAACATGAATAAAGATGATAACATTTAGAAATGCTTACATATTCTTAAAAAATAATCTGCTTGTGGTTAAATAGCTATATTTTTAAAAAATAGTTTTTGTATTTATGGTTTCAGAAAAACCATTCATCCTTTCACCAATAAATAGCAAAATCCTAATACTTTTTCCAGCATGGCTCTTTGGATATTAATCATTCAAAGAAATTCATCAGTCTCTACCAGGGGAGAAGCTATTTCCAAGTATCTATAAATTTTGTAGTCTTAAAACTATATAACTGATAAAAATATAATACCATTAGGAATAAATACAAACCTTATAAAGAAAATAGATGCAATACATAAATGTTAATGGTAGTCAATACTCATATAGAGAAACTTCATTGACTATGATGGCTGAACAGAGAGTGCTGCAGTTACATTTATAAAATTCTCTCATACAAGTAAATGTGTGGGTGCTCTGGTTCAACAACAGTATCTATAAACACAACATACAGTAAAAAAACAAAAAGGAAAACAAAAAATAAAACCACCTGAGAAATGAGAAAGTTCTGCATAAGAAAATAATTAACATAAGCTTGAAGTCTGCCCTCTATACCTTCATCCACTAAAGCAAACAGTTTCTGCCTGGTCAATTTCCCCACAATTTGCTGTTCTTATCATGTATAAAGCCTTCCTTGTTGGAGAGAAGGTTAAAAGATCATTTTATATAATAACATGATGGAGAGAACAACAACAAAAAACACTAAACTGGAGCCAAGAAACAGCTGCCAAAAATTGCTACATAATCTTAGTGACCAGAAAAAAAGAAAAAACCCAATTACATCCAGTATTGGTTGAACCCCTGTATGAGGAGTTCAGTTCTCTGTGCATATTTTAAGAAGAACACTGACTAACTTGTTTGAATCATGAATATTTAATTGCTGGACCATCATGGGAGAAGAAATAAGGTTTTGCTGTTTAGCGCCAAAGGATGAAAGGAAATACATTCTACTTAGTAGGTAGACTCTAAAATGAAAGGAATGCTTTCTGAGGTAGAAAATCCTGATTGTTGGAATTTAAAAATATCCACTGAAAAATTTTTATTAGCATATATTATGTAAAAGGTTATCCAAGAAAGTATGAAATTACAGATAGTAATAATAACAAGTTTTCCCCTCAAACAATTTATACTGCAGCAGTGATCTGATGAGTACTGGTAATTTCATTGTTGGATTATTACTGTAGGAAGGAATCCTCCCTTGCTAGGGAGAATATACAAGTGTTCCTCTAGAAGCCCTTCCACTCTAATTGGTTAATGCTGATCATTAACATTTTTTAGTTCATTTTCTGAAGACATTTATAATTCCTTAACCAGTAACAGAAATTTATTAGCATTTCTTCAATGTAACAATCAGAGTAAAAACCAAAAATTTTATGAGATCTGCAAAAAAAATGCATTAGCTTCTTTTTATTTTTGCATATTTTCCAAAACATTTTGGAATTGTCAATTTTTTTTAAGTTCTGCTTAAAAATGTTTCCAGTTATATTGATTTACTTAATAAAAAAGTGTGTAGAAAATTGACTTGCATGTTAATTAACTTTGGGGATTGACACCTGGTTTACTGTAAGATTATATATCTTTCCAGAAAAAGAACAAAGCCAAAGTTTGGGGAAATGATAGAATTTAATTATCTGTTTTAATTATTTCATGGGGAATTCATCTGCCATATCTTACATTAATGACTAATGCTTTTTAAACAAAGGGAACCATGAACTAAATCTGCCTGTGTGTTATTTCAGTGTAGGCTACCACTGAATATCAAACAAATCTTTATGACAAAGCACAGCTAATGAAATAATAACATTTATAATAATAACAATGCTATGACAAATAAATATATTAAGTGGGAAACATGTTACAATGGTGTTACAGATTTGTCTGACTTAAGAATCTTATTTTGGGATGCTGAGACAGCTCCACGACTGAGCATTTGCCTCGCAGTCATGAGGTAGAGGGTTCAATTTCTGACCTCTGCCCGTGCAAACCCTTATACTGACTAAACTGCAGTGCAACTGGAAAGCACTGGGATGACTTGGAGGAAAAGGTTCTCGCCTCCCATGTGGGAGGCCCCCAGTTCAGTTCCTGCCCCACATGGCCCCACATTCACCTGTGTAAAATGAAACTATGTCATAACTAACGAATTACAATTACCGTATTTTCCGGTGTATAAGACGACCTGGCGTATAAGATGACCCCCTAATTTTACAGTTAAAACATAGGTTTAGGCCTATATTCGCTGTATAAGACTACAGCCTCGGAAGTGGGGGGTAGTCTTATACAGCGAATATAGGCCTAAACCTATGTTTTAACTGCAAAATTAGGGGGTCGTCTTATATGCCCGGTCGTTTTATACGCCGGAAAATACGGAGACAGCTCTGCCACACACACCCCCACCTTCTTTCAAAACCATAAAATAAATATTTTTAAAAAGGAAAATAAAATTAAACCATCAATAAAAAAAAATTATCTCTCTAAGTTTTGAATAGCTATTATGTTATATTGCATTAGCAATATAATGCCACACACATGAAGCAGACAGTTTAGAATCTGGTGAAAAGAGTCCACTTACAATCAAATACTCATGGTGATGCTTACCTAACCTTAATATGGGATTAGGTAAGCATCACCATGAGTATTTGATTTATGCTTACCTAATCCCATATTAAGGTTAGGTAAGCATCTTTTTTTTTTTTAAATTTATTGTTAAATTTGTAGGTAAGCATCCTAACCTTAGGTTAGGTACACATTATTAGGTTAGGTACACATCCTAATAATGTGTACATCATAAGGTAGTTATGAGAATTAAAATACAGAAGGCATGCAAAGTGTTTGTCAAAGGACACAGCAGTTGGTAAAGTCTCAATAAATGGGGGTAAAGTCTTAATAAATAAAAATATTATGTGATGTTGGTAGTATAACTTTCTATTTTGAGACATTGAAGCCCATTTGTATTAGTCTGATCATTCCTCCCAAATACCCTCCTTGTTTCTGCCCAAATTAAATCAGCTTTGGATTTGTTTGCAAATAAATGATAAGTAAGAAAAAAAGTTGTAATTTTGAATATATTTAAAACTGAGATCATTTTAAGCTAAATGTAGGCATTCACTATATGCAGTGGTGTTATGGGAGAAATAACATTCTAGGACCTCATAAGAATTATGGGATACTCATCAGTAACCATAAGAGATTGTTATTCTAATGGGTAAGAGACAGAATGTTTGTTGCTGGGCTAGAAGCAGGATGTATGTAGCCTTCAGACATTTCTTAACATCAACTTAGATTACCAAGGGATATAGGGAATGCTAAGAAGTTCAGTGGATTTTGCTGCAACCAATAACAGCAAGCAAAAAATAGACCCCAAGGGGAAGCATAAGAAAGAGGTAAAAGATCCCTACTGTACTGGTCTTAGCATTGCTTTTGTAAGTTTATAATATCACATAAAATCTTTTGTGGTTTTTACTCCTTTTTCACTTACACATATACAAAAAGACAATAGGCAAAGAAAATGAGCATTCAAAAATTTTTTTTAAAAAGAGAGGTGAGAGAGGAGCTATATAACTCTTCCACTGCTTGTGAAGCAAATAACCCAAAACACTAAATGGTACACGTCCTATGTCCTAGGTTCACTGGGCTCTGAAGGGTCTGTATTTTCATTCACCATGTCCTCTCTGGGGATTATGACAGCCTTCCCTCCACTGACTACCTTGATCATTTTTCCAGAAGCTTCTCAAATGCCACTACTGTTCAGGCTTCCCTGCCTTACTGCAACTTTCAAACAACTGACTGCTATGAAGTCTTTGAAAATGCACCCTGTTATCACATTACACACACATCTGTTTATCTATCCCTTCCTTCCTTGATCTTACCATTTTATTGAGGAGTCTCAAATTTATAAATATACAAATACAGGAGGAAGGAAGTACAGAGCTATAAAAAAGACAGATTCAAGGTCAAACCCTGATGATATCTATATGTTCTGGGGAAATAAGTTAAACTTTCTATGTTTACTCATTATTACAGAACAATAATACCAGCCTTTCAGGTTTGTATTGAGGATTAGACATAAGGTATGTCAGGTTATTAGCACAGTATTTTACAAGGAGAATTAAGTTTTGAAATGTCAGTTATTGTTATAATTATTGTCAACTCAAATATGGAACATCATCTGACAAGTTATTTGATAGAAAAATACTAAAGAAATACAATATAAAATAATTTTGGTTGAGATGTAAGAAGTATGAAGCCTGTTATTTAGAAATTCACTAAATGTTTGGTAAATTGACTTAAATTTCCAGATCTATTGAAAGTGAACTGGGAGTTAAAGGCTAAGTAGAAGTTTGAAAAGCCAAAATAGAGAAGAAGACATTTTTTTCTCCATTTTATGGATTTTGGCTTTATTCTTTTTCTTTTGCAAAGTATTCTGAACTATAGTAAGTCAAGAAAATCTTATTTGATTACTAAACTATTGCATTTTATAGATGTATATAGTCATAGAAAAATATGAAAAAGGAAAAGGGAAAAGATTAAAAACTAATTAAGGTGGTCTTTTTCATTTTTATTTTTTTGTTTGAATTGTTTGAGAGAGAGAGAAAGAGAGAGAGAGAGAGGGAGAGAGAGAGAGAGAGAGAGAGAGAGAGAGAGAGAGAGAGAGAGAGAGAAAGGGGGGAGGTCCCAGAGCAATCTCCATAGTTGCACATCATTAGCTATGACATGGTTTCATTCCACACAGGTGGATGTGTGGCTGCGCAGTGCGCAAACCAAACTGGGGGCCTCCCGCATGGGAGAAAAGAACCTTCAACACCAAGCAATTCCAGCAGTTACCAGTTCCATTGCAGTTCAACATATGGCTTTGCACAGACCAGGGCAAGGCAAGAGCTCAACCACTAAGTTATCCTGGTATCCCAATTAAGGCATTCTTAAAGAAAGACTGTCTTTTGTCCTAATCTATAGCTTTAGGCATCAATTTACTTGATACTTTTATTATATTAAATAGCAGAGAGTAAAATATCTGATAGAAAGCAATATTCATCTAATGAAGTGATCTACAACAAGTAGTAGAAATGTCAATAAATTCTTCATAAAAGAGAAACCTTAGTTCAACTAATTCTTTAAAAAAAAATACCAGCCATGTGTGTGTTTAGATGTATCATAAATGCAAGCAAGCAATACACAAGGTCTACGAATCTATGCTTATTGTATTTTTGGTGTACAGAAGGTAAAATCCAAGAGGAATGACTTATATTTGCCTATTAGAACCTTATTACAAACTTCTAGAAGAGGAGTTTTATTATACTTGGCCAAAGAAAAAAAATAACATGGTTTATGAGTGAATAAGTACTATAGAGAAAGTATAGTACAAAAAGTGAATTCTTTTGAGATCTTTAATATTGAAGAAAAAATGGATAGAACACAGTGAGGACAAACAGGCATCAGATAAAAATGATTTTTTTTTCTTTGATAAAGAGATTTAAGAATATGACAACTTGTAGACTGTTTGGAAGAAGTAGTATATAGTGAATGAAGAGTAATACGTAAGATAAATTATTTAAAAGGAAAGGTGTCTAGAATGATACAAGCAGCTAAAATGGAGCAGACTTGGAAAAGGGTTATTATTCCTGTAAAGCACATAAAATATACTTGCCACAGGGTTAAGAGAAAATAAATTCTGAAAAAAAAGAAAAACAAAAAGTTAGTATTAAGGAAAGAAAGGGAAGAAAAAGTAATCATGGAGTTGAGATCAGATAGTTTTGATTTTTCTCACTAAACTCACAGGTAAGATTTTCAACTGAGAGTCAAGAGAAAGGGACATTATTAAAGTCACCTACCAAATTGTTCTGAGAAATGAGGAGTCAAACAAAGATAAATGAAAGTATTGATGGTATCTGGACTTGTACTACATATAACCAATTAGCACAGCGAAAGAACTTCCAGTTGCATGGTATCACAAAGGGGGACCTCAGAGTTTATTCAAGGATGAAACCTGGCAAGAGAGCAACCTAGCCAGAGTGAGTACAGTGGTGTAACAGTCAAGCAACAGAACTTTTTTTCTTATTTAGGTGGGAGGGATAGAAGTGAGAGTAAGAAATTTAAATTTAAATAATGAGACTAGAAAAAAAACTGAATCAGAGTACTGGAAAGGATGAGGTTGAATCAATGTTTAATGCTAGAAATTAAAAGGTCTGAAGAGTACTTGGATAGTCATTTAAAAAGAAATACTCTTAAGAAATTAGTTCTCTACTTGGTTAAAGTCAACCAAGATGGTAGAGAAAAAAGTAAGAGGAGAAAGTATGACTTAGGTGGCAAGTTGGTAATTGAAAATGGAAAAGTTTGCTGAGAGCAGATCACAAAAAAAGAAAGTAGCATTATTTCTATGTGTGACTCACAAAAGTGAACCACTCAGATGAGAGAAAGGTGATAAAATTATCAATAGGCAATGCTTAAGTCTCAGAAGAACTTAGTAATCTGCCTGGGACAGGTCAAAAGTCAAACATATCTGAAGAACTGACCCCACAACAACAACTGCTCTTTTTAAAATGAAATAACTCAATTACACTTTAATTTGTCATGTGCTTTCCATCTCTCTAAAGCTGAATACCATGAGGAATATGGCCCAGAACCCAGGACAGTTTTGGCTTTTAAAAGGCATCAAATGTGTTTGGGAAGAAAACTAAAATATGTGAAGAAATTAGTTGATTAATAAAACAAAATATAAATAACTGATATGTATTATATATGGAATCAAAATGCAAAAATCAGACATGAGGGAAACAGAATTTTAATAAGTTAAAATTGTAAATGTAAAAAATGGCAAGATGGTGAAGGTCAAGATAAACAAGGGACAGTTTTTTTTCAGTAAGAAATATAGCAGAGCATGCTACAGTCATTAAGACACAATTGAGAAAGCTATTGATATATAATATAAGAAAAATAATTAAGTTTATTTAATCATATTTATCATTCTCTAGCATGTGGGTTTTCCTATTAGAGTGTATTATGTGTTTGTTATCAGAAGAAAGGAAATGTGTTTTCTAGAATTTAATTTAAATTACTTAGATGTACCGTAAACATGTACTAACAGAAGGTAACTAGACCATTCAAACTATAATTACCTTTACATTTTTCACCACAGTTCTACAGATGGAAATCTATCTTTCAGGTTACAATAATTATAAGTATATACTTTATCCTCCTCCTTAAGAATCAGCCAACTGAGAAAGAATTTAAGTTAAAGGCATTACATAGCTATTCTGACAGATAATGACATTTTAAGATACAATGCCTATTCAACGAAAAATATTAAATTCAGCAAGCCTTATTAATCATTTCATTTTATAGAAATTTATTCATTCCGTATTCCCATGAAAATATGGTCTTTTACTTTAAAAATATTAAAATAGCTAAAAAAAGGTTTAACGGTGTAGTTAGGACCTCCATTTATCTAAATAAGCTACAATCTCCAGTCCCAAGAAAAGTAAAAGTTCATAAATACTATAAACAGTGATGATGGAAGATTAGGAATTCGGAAGCATGTATTCTTAGTTAAGGTTTAATTTATGACTGGAGCAGGCTATGACTATTAATTAAAAAAAAAATTCTAGGGAATGTTGGTATAGCTCAGCAGGTTGAGCACTTGCCTTGCACCCATGAGGTCTGGGGATTGAGTCCTGGGCCCTGTAGACTCATATGCTGAACTGGGGCATGTTTCCTACGTGGAGGGCCCCCAGTTCAGTTCCCACCCCGAGCTGCCCTACATCCACCTGTGTGCAATGAAACAGTGTCACAACTAATGATGTACAATTATGGAGACTGCTCTGGGCTTTCCCCTTCTCTCTATCTCTGTCTCTCTCAAACAATGAAATAAATCTTAGAAAAAAAATTCTGTAAGGACAGAGAAAGCTGAGCCAGTGTTATTTGCTTAGATTTAACACATGGGTCATAATTTTATACATAATTTAGTGTTCTCATTTATGTGTCACATCTTTACAGGCACTTGTTAATAAGTAATTAATAAATACTGAAATAGTGTATAATGACAAAAGGAACAATTCAATTAATAAAAAATGATGATTAACTCACAAATATATGTATGTTGAATGAAGATTATGTATCAGAGTATTAACAGCAAAGAATATAAGTTAAAAAAGGAGAAACTGATAAACATTCATTTTTATGGATACTTCTATTATCAGCATCTGTAGGTCACTGTAACTAAAATGACATAGCTGATAATTACAAAGAAGATTAAATAATGGTAAAATGCCACATTTTAAAAGAGAATGCCTATGTTTAAGAGTCCACTTATTTGTACCAAAAAAAAAAATCACATTTATAATTCTTGGCTAGTAAGTGAAAGTTTAATAAATTCTGAAATGCTGTAAATTGTACTACCTCATTTTCTGACCACAATATAATAAAAATAATTAAAACTAAAGATTTGAAAAAAAACAAGTGATTCACCAAAGGAATTATTTCATAAAAGAGGAAGTAAAAAATGCAATTAGAAATTACTTAAAAAATAATGAAAACTCAATTTCCAGCTATTACAAATTCTCATAATTTGTTACTTGGATAGTGATAGAAGATAATAATACAATTAAATGTATAAGTTATATTTCATTTTTATGTTTATTAAAGAAATGTTAAATATATGTAGAAAAGTAGAGAGAATAATGTAACTCACATGTACCTAGCTTTAATATTATTAGTTCACTTGTTCAAATCCAGATCTAAACAATGTTCATATATTGCATTTGGTTGGTATGTCTTTTAATTCCTCTTTAATGTATAACATCTCTGTCTCTCTCATATTGCATTTTAGAAACTAACAAAATTGGGTCATTTTTTACTATAGTTTCCTGCATTAAAGATTTTTTTGCATGTATATGCTTCATATAATTTACACATCTTGCAATACCCAAAATTTCCTATAAACTGGTAGTTAGCTAAAGAAGCTTGATCAGATTTGGGCTTGAATTTTTTGACATGAACACTTCACATACACATAGGTGTTGTGTATTTTTATCAGAGAAAAAGAACGTTCAAAGGTATCTCTTTTTGTATTATTAATAGCCATTCGAAATCATTAAATAATCCAACCTTTCATTGAATATTACAAAATGGAAATATAATTGTATATTTTCTTTATTCATTAGTTGGAATGATTCTATAAAGAGAGCCCTCTGGGAAGTCGGGATGGGTCAGCAGGTTGAGCAATCGCATTGCAGCCCCAGTGTCCAAGGATAGAGTTCTGGTCCCGAACCTGGCCTGTGCAGACCCATATGCTGAACTGGGGTGTTCCTCTCATCCCAGTTCAGCTCCTGCTGGGGCGCGCTTCCCATGTGGGAAGCCCCTGGTTTGGCTCCCACCCCGGGCACATCTCCTATGCAGGAGGTCCCCTGCCTAGTTCCCACTTGGTGTGGCCCTGCCCCCACCTATGGAATGAAACTATGTCAAAAACTGATGTTCTGGGCCTACCCTCTTCTGTCTGTCTATGTTTCTGACTCTCTCTCTCTCTCTCTCTGTCATAAACAATAAAATAAATCTTTAAAAAGAGAGAGAGACTGGGGAAGCCGGGAGGCTCAGCGGGTTAAAGCGCTCACTTTGCAGCACCGGGGACTGAGGATCGAGTCCCGGCCCCGGCCCCTGTGGAACCATATGCTCAGCTGGGAGCTCCCCCAGTTCAGTTCTCTCTCTCTGTCTCTGTATCTCTCTCTGTCAAAAATAA
>PVKE010027805.1:0-21355 GCA_004027555.1 Craseonycteris thonglongyai | reverse complement strand
ATGAGGACCGAGGATCGAATCCCGGCTCCGGCCCAGGCAGGACCCACGTGCTGAACTGGGGAGTTCCCACAGTTCGGTTCTCTAACTGTCTCTGTCTCTGTCTCTCTATCTGTCAAAAAGTAAAATAGAAATAAATATGCACTGAAGACAAAAAAAGATAATTTCTCTCTATAAATGTGAAAAGATAAAAAAAAAAAAACAAAAAAAAAAACATCAACTGCAGCCAATACCATCTCTTCTCAATTATTCATGCAAAAATAGTAAAGAACAAATTAACAAAATTCTCACACATTCTTCCATTTTCCCCCAGTCTCCTAATTATAATTTGATTACATTGCAAATTAGCATTATTTAAAGTTAACAGATCCCAAGTTTCAACTACTCTTTGTTAGAAATTATGATGATCATGATTTATAGTCCTTTCCTAAAAATAAAACCTACAGGGGGAAGCCAGGATGGCTCAGTGGGTTGGGCGCTCACTTTGCAGCGCCGGGGACCGGGGATCGGATCCCGGCCCCGGCCCGTGCGGACCCATATGCTGAACTGGGGAGCTCCCCCAGTTCAGTTCTCTCTCTGTCTCTGTCTCTGTATCTCTCTCTGTCAAAAATAAATAAATAAATAAATAAATATTATAAAATTAAATTAAAATAAAATAAAACCTACAGAAAGTAAGCATAATACTATTATAATGACCAACAACTTATTTTACCAAGGAACAGATCTAGCATGCTCAGGGAAGGGCAGATTGCGGCTAAAACTTGAACAAAAGGATACTTTTATGGACCAAGATAAGATTAGTTTGGCCCAATTGGACGGCAGTCACCATAGCTGTTTTCTCATCCAGTAATGCCACTTCCCCAAAAAGAGACTCGTTATGTGCAACTCTGTGGTCTTGCAATTCCAGGGTATAATGTTCCAGGGGAAATGCTACCTCTGTAAGACATGAAAGATACCTAAATGTAAGGAGAGCAACCACTCCAACAGACAATGATGTGTTGTTAAATTATAAGCAGAAAATCAGGAAGCAGGCCTAAGTAAGAGTATGGTCTGCTTTTGATTTCCTTCCCGCCATAATGAATTTCATGTAGCTGTTTGGTGGGGATAATGTATTAGTTTATGGTTGGCATTGCTTGCATTCTCACAAACCAGTGAACTGAGAGTAGCAGGAGGAACTCCTGCGAGTTAAATGAGAAAAGGATTAATGTTAATGAACACTTTATAAATTCAATGGGACTTTTGGGGTCAATAGAGTATTACTTTTTCAATTAATAAAATGAGTTTCTTAAGAAACAACTTTAACGAAGATCACTCAAGTCCCTTTTGGTAAAGTTTCTTCCCTTCTCTACAAAAGCTAGTAAGTTTTTGATTGTTGTTTAAAAGAATTCAGGGGAAGCCGGGATGGCTCAGTGGGTTAAGCGCTCACTTTGCAGCGCCGGGGACTGGGGATCGAATCCCGGCCCTGGCCTGTGCGGAACCATATGCTGAACTGGGAGCTTGCCCAGTTCAGTTCTCTCTCTGTCTCTGTATCTCTCTCTCTCTGTCAAAGATAAAAATAAATAAATAAAAATACATTTAATCTGTTTAAGATTCGGGGACTATCTCTGTCCAGTAGTAACTCTAATATTGCAATTAAGGAATACTTTACCACAAAATCTAAAAACACACAAAAACAGTATTTTACACACATAATATGAAGTTGCTTATCTTGTTAGCAGAAAGGATTTGAGAAATGTCAGTCTGAAGATTAATCACTTACCTGTCACTCTTCCCTGAACAATTTTTGCAACTCGGTACTTAATATATGCTCCTACTAAGAGATAGATATCATGGGATGGTATAAGAAATACATTCTCCAAAACAAGCAGACGTACCAATGCTGCTGCCACTTTCTAAAAGAAGAAGAAAAAGTTTTCAAACTTGAGGCAAAAATCTTCAAGGCCATTTTCCTTGTTAAAACTTACTTCTTATAAGTTTCTTTTAAAATATTGTATAAAGATTTAAAAATGCTTTCCTAATCAAAGTCATAATTTCACTAAGCCTTAAAAAGAAATGCTCATGACTCTTAATAACATTTTAACTAAGTCATTTACTAACTTTCTAAGTCACTCAAGCTAAGAACAAAAAAATGACAAGTCTTCTAAAGGAGAAGAGTAGGTTAATAAAAAGGCAAGTATGCTGAAATGAAAACAAAGGTAAGATGACTGTTAGAGAAATTCTTCTAACCAACCTCCATGGACTGATTTAGCAGATTACGTTACTCTCTGTCCCCTGTTGAACATACTGATTCGTATAAAGGCTGACCCAACACCGTAAGTGTGGGCTCGCTAGGATGTCCACACTGGTGTTCCCTGCCACTTGCATTAAATATTTACTAAGTGACATTTGTTTTTCCCAAACCTGTTTATGCCTATTTGTGCATTTTTGATTACGATCACATTAATTTTAAAGATTTATTTTATTGATTTTTGACAGACAGAGAGATAGAGGCAGAGAGAGACAGAGAGAAGAGGAAGGGCCCAGAGCAGTCTCCATAGTTGACAGCATTAGTTTTCCATATAGTTTTACTCCACAGGTGGGCACAGGGCTGAGCAGGGCAGGAACTGGGCCAGAAGCCTCCCACATACGCCCTGGCAAGAACTGAACTGGGGCACATCCCAGTTCAGCATGTGGGTCCACTTGGGCCGGGCCGGGATTCGATCCTCAGTCCCCAGAACTTCAAAGCAAGCACTTAACCCACTGAGCCATCCCAGCTTTCCCTACGATCACATTAAAACGATCAACCCTGAATGCAAAAAGAGAGCTGTTGTTTCTACAAAAATATTTAAACGCTTTGAAAAGAAGTTAAAGGCAAGTTGCTAAAATAGGCTGCTATCAAATTAGGTATTGGTGAACAATGTAAAAGATTGGAAAAAATAATCCTTGAAAAATAGAGAATTCTATACTAACATTACTTCATACATATCTAATTTTTCACTTGACTATAAAATGAAACAGAAAATGAAAAGTGAAACTAGAAACTGATTTATGCACAAAAGAGTGTGTATATACTTTCCAGTAAACTCGTGGTCAAAGAAAGGTCTTTGACCTACACCAAAGGATTGGGGGGTGAAATGCAGTTATATGTTTCAACATAAAAAGCCAATTAATTTTGTAATTGTAATTTGGCAATAACATGTTTAAGGAAGAAGTTTGATTTATTCACTTCAAATGACTTTTTCAATTAAACAACCACTAGTCCCAATCACATTAGGTTAGAGGGATTCTACTGTAGATAAACATAAGAAACTGTATTTTCTGTAGGCAAGACTATTACAAGTTTATAGCACAAACTTTTTACCTTATAGAATGACTCATAAATTCGTACTTTTACAATAGCAGCACCAGTTCTGATCCCAGACACCAAAATGATATCTCCTTGCTTCTCTTCTGCTTCCATCTCAGCTATGTATGCTGGGGGAGAATATTCTGCTTCGGAGTATTTGAGAATCCTAAAGAGATTAAATCAAGTTTGTTTCTAGGTCACAGGGGTGGCGAACCTTTTGGCAATTGAGTGCCAATGTTTATGAAATAAGAGTATACTTGCTCAACTCGCGTACCAACCCATCGAGTGAGATAGAGGTATCGATTATTTTTATGTCTATAAGAGCATAAACAATAATTTTTTAAATGGTATTCACAACTCTGCGTGCCGAAATAATTGCTCCATGTGCCACTTTGGGCACGCGTGCCATAGGTTCGCCACCCCCATTCTAGGAGAATCAAACAATCAGTCTTCTTTCCAAGGGCCCTGGGAGACATTAAACATAGTCTCTTCAAATGACTATGCCTCAAAAGTTTTAAATTTTGTTTTCCACAATGACAAGATGGAAGAAAAATATTTAAAGTGCATCTGGTTAAAACTGTTGTGGGACTTGGACTGTCTGAGAGCTATTTCTTGGTACTGAATACAAAGTTTCATTCCATTCTTTACTCACTGCTTTTCAGCATGTATGGGCAGCCTGAAAACCAAGATAGCCAGAAGACACCCCGATTCACATAATTATACAGTCCTTGGCAGTGACTCAAATTAAACTATCATAAAGTACCTATAAACATATTTTATCCTATTTCCATACTGTATCGAAGACATTTCCCCTGCAAACTAATCTGTTCCATAAAAGTCCAGGCAGAGGGCTTATCAAAGCCCACACAAACGGCTTCTGTCCAGTGTGCTGCAAAGGCAGATGGTTTGTGCTGGGTCTCGAGGTTACCTAATTTTGCCAGACAGTTCTCTTGCTGATTCGTTATCCTGGGCAATGCTCCACTCGAACATCATCCCTGCCAAACTACTAAAAGTATTTCCTGTAGAGCGAGACAAAAGGAGGCAAGACAGAATCACATATTCAAAAGCATACAGGTGTCTTTAACAAGAAAGGGAAAACTATCACAAAATTATCTTTAGGCCTCTTTTGTTAACAAATAAAAGCACTTATTAATAAATTAAAGCACATATACTAAGTAGAACCCTACACAAACAATGTAAAGTTAGTGCTACACAAACTTTCTAAAAGTTAAAAAAAAAAAAAGTCTGATTGACTTCTGGTTCACAAAAATTACGCCACTTTTTCTGTTCTTTCTACATAATGGCTGCTTATAGTCTACCTCGGGGTTCAAAGGTACCCCTAAATCCTGGTCCCTTCAACAAAAATTTTTATAAAATGAGATTCTAGAATATCTCTAATACTTTCATTTTTTAGATTAAAAAGAATGACTCTTTACTAAATAGTTTAGAAAGAGGCAATAAATTTAAGTGTTTTAAATATCATATTACAATATTTGTAGAGCATATTAAATGCAATATAAAATCAGGCTCAAGAAAGATAAAATTATAAAACTTTTTCACAAGTCCACATTTAATTCTCTTGGCCTATAGAAAGTGAACTGATCAAAACAGAGCTAGCAATAAATCCAGCCTTTTAAGTCATCTCTTCTTGCTCAAGGTCAGCTTCCACCTCTTGGAAGTGCACTTTCTCTACTTATCCTTTCAATAAACTTTTCTTACACCACTGTAAAAATATAAATAAAAATTTTAAAATTCCAAAAAATGTTCTGAGTGGCTGATGTAGGGACCATCAGCAGAAGCTAAGTGGCAGAATTTGGATACGCTATTTAAGAAAACTTCTGAGATATCCAGCAATTAAATATGGCAGGGAAATTTTACAGAAGCATTTTGCGATTCCACTGAACTACACTCAAAATTGTTAATTCCTCTGGTATTTGAGCTTCCAATGAGAAAATAAATATTATTTCCAATCTCTTTTTATCTCTCAAGCAGCTGTTTCCAAGTACTAAACCAAAGGAGTTTTACTTTCTTTAAGTAATTTTGTTGAACCCTCTGAAGTTCTTTACCTTCAGCATCCAAGGCCCTCACCATCAGTTCCAGGGGCGAGTCATCTACATAGAGTTCCCGACTTCGAGATATAATTTCAATGCTGGTTATCACATCAACCTTAACATCACAGCGCAGTTCATGGTCAGTCACTACGATGAACCCAAACACTGAGAATTTAATTCAACGTGTAGTGAATCTACTAAATGTCTCACACACTCATAAGCTTAGTCTAAATATTATGAAAAAAAAAATAGCCTGTGGAAGCCGGGATGGCTCAGTGGGTTAAAAGCTCACTTTGCAGCCCCAGGGACCAAGGATTGAATCCCAGCCCCAACCCATACGGAGCCAGCCATATGCTGAACTGGAGTGCCCACAGGTCAGTTCTCACCGGGGCAAGACCCCAGCCCAGTTCCTGCCCTGTGCAGCCCCATGCCCACCTGTGGAATGAAACTATGTGGAAACACCAATGATGTGCAACTATGGAGACTGTTCTGGGCCCTCCCCCTTCTCTCTGTCAAAAATAAAAAATCTTTAAAATATATACAGTGATCCCTCGTTTTTCGCGGTTAATGGGGACCAGAACCTTCCGCGAAAGCTGAAAAACCGCGAAGTAGGATTTGCCCCTAGGAATTTTCGTGTATGCGGGTACAAGAATGTTTTAAATATGTAAACAGTATCCATACTTTACTCATTTAAGACAAAAATTACAACAGTGTACGTATTTACTTAAACGTGTCAGTACTAATTAATAAGGTTAATTACAAAACCTTACACAGTAATAAACATTCATCAACATTGCTTTCTGAGAGGGGCAAAGAGTCTTGTGTTGGTGGCGGAGGAGAGGCTCTCACTTGACTCGTAGAAGCGTTAGGCTCACTCGGAGACTCTTCTGCTGGAGGCACTGATGGTAGAGCCGGGGGCTTTACCTTGGAGAGAAACATGGTGATGGGTAGTTGTTGTCTTTGTTTTTTCTTTTCCTTCAAAATTCCCCTGTACAAGGACATAACCCCGTCAACGCGATGGCTGAACTCGACAGCTCGAACCATAGTCGTCCATGTCTTGTGCAAATTGTGGCATCGCTCTTGCCATGTTGCACAATTGTTGCAGATTCTCCAGGGTAAGGCCACGCTTTTCAGTTTCTTCTTCGTCTTCCTCTTTGTTTTCAGTGAGAGAGGGGTAGCCTCCCTCACTGATGAGGTTAGGAAACTTTTCCTCCACGTAATGACAAGCAGCATCGTTGTCAGCAGAGGAAGCCTCACCATACAGAAGCCCGTTTCTGAGGCCGTATCTTTTTTGAAATTTTTCGAACCAGCCTTTGCTGGCTGACAAGCCTCATCCTCAAGGAGGCAAATCACTCCTGGCAGCGCTAGTACTGGCTTGAGGTTCGTCAGCACCTTCTTCAGCCTCTTCATTTATATCATCGGGCAAGATTGGGTCGTAGAGAGCTTTGGCCTTTGTCCTGATCATATTAGTGTCCAAACTCACTGTCTTTTTCCTGCAATCAGCAATCCACAATGCCAGTGCAGCTTCCATGTTCACAATTCTGTGATTACGTGGAGTTACCACACGTTTCGCTTCTTTATTGAAGGTTATTGAAGCAGTTTTGCGGATGTTTGCTTCCTTTCTTGATGGACCGCACTGTAGATTCATTCACCCCGTAATGGCGTGCCACAGATGCATCACTTCTGCCCTCTTTGATCATATCTAAAAGTTTCACTTTTTCACTGATGGTCATCATCTTCTTCCTCTTGGGCGCCCCGGAGGAAGCTTTTGCAGGGGCACAGCACTTAGGCGGCATTATAAGGGCTTAATTAATAAAAAAAGTGATTGCTTAAACAAAACAAGTTATCGCCAACACAACACTAAAATACAGTATGCGAGACAGTCAACATCATGGACAAGACTGGCGAGATACAACAAGAGAAGATGCTGGGTGAGGCTGCGATGATGTGCAGACAATCCACTCACAGGGATAAATCCACTCATACTCTCATTGGTCGATGTCGCCCCGGAAACCAATCACGCGCCTTTATGAGAGCCCGTGGGATGGACTCTGAGTCACCTCATCTCTTTGTTTGACATGCAGGGATCCTTCTCTCTTGTGCATCCACATGAAACAACGCTCCTTTCCGCCATGTGGCTGCCGACATGGTGGTATTTTTTCATTTTTATTTTTGGATGAATATTTTGGGAAAACCCGCAAAGCATTGAAGCCGCAAAACATGAAGCGCGAAGTGGCGAGGGAACACTGTGTGTGTGTGTATATATATATATATAAATAAAACAGAGAGTAATAAAGTTTATTTAAAAGTAATCTGGCACTCTTACCAAATACAGTATGCCCACCTCAACTGTCTCACGTCCATCCACAATCTATCAGTCATTAATCTGCTTTACTATCACCAAAAACATAAACAAAATTCTAAGCACCTACATACCAATGAAGCGCTTAAATCTCTTTACCTTTATGGATGACTTAAGAGTTAATAGGCAATTCAGTACACATCTGAATGAATAGACAATTTCTCCTAGGTATGCTCTCCCTTTCAAACTATCCCCTCTCTCCCTGACCCATCCCACTCTCATTTCAGAGAGCCCACTCCCACTCAGGTGAAAATGCACCTGGTAGGACACTGAGGCTGGCATTCATCACGGGGAGTCTCCATCGTCTATGTGTCCAATTGTATTAACAGCAAATTGGGAACGTTAACTTAAAAGATACTTAACGTTGGAATATTTATTAATACAAGTCAGAGGAAATTAGGCTGAGGGCCCAAATTGACATTTTTCAGAGCAATTATGTGAATGAATCCTTTGGTATCAGAATGAATTCATGTAGTGAAGAGTAATTAGTTGAAAAACAGTACATGACCAAAGCAACGCTGCTGTTGGGGCCTTGGTATCCTCCTCTGTCCATTGTAGCTGCCCGCATGATGTGGTCCTCAGAGTCTCTTGTTTAAGAAGCTCATGCCCTATTTCAATGATGCTAAGACACTCAGTTTTCTTTTACATTTTACCATTCCTGAAATTGGGATCTTATCTTACAATTGATGACATCTTACAATTGCTGTCAGCCAGGCAGTAGTCATGACATAGCTGTCACTGATTGAGCATGTGAGAATATTAAAAGGGACATCAAACTTGGCAAAATGGGTATTAGCAGTTGGAAAAAAACCTGGTGGACAACAGTGGAACGCCCTTTTTTATCTCCTGGGAACCAAATGGTTAAGGAGACAGGGTGGGAAAGGTGGTGACTCAATTATGCTAGGAGCCCTTCTAAAACTGGAGACAAAATCAGATCAGCTCTTCACAACTGCAAAGCCAACTTAAGAGTCCAATCCTTATAGCTTTTAGGTGTTTTTGTCTTTAGTTGATTTTTTTAAAGAAATGCTGCATCACAAATAGTCTTGGTGGCAGAGAGGATGATATCATGGGAACAAACATGATTCCCAGGCAAGAAATGACTCAGATAAAGTAGAAATATTCAGGTAGCTTTAGGAGTATCTGAACCAGTTTATTTTATTTATACTTCCCTTTTTATTAGGCATGTGAGTGATGCATAATAAAAATAGAGCTTTTTGGTAGGTGTAAAGTAAAAATTCTAAATAAAGAAAAACTTAGGTTTTCAATATTTTTCTTTCATAGTGGTACATAAAAAATAGCGTTACAGTAGATGGCACCTTCAAATTATATGAAATATGGTATAGCAAATATCTTGAACTTCTCTTTAATGACATAGTGTATATATGTGTGTGTATATATCATTTACCAAAATATTTTTTAAAAATTTATTTCATTATTTTTGTTTAAAGGTTTATTTTTTACTGTTTTTTGACAGAGAGACAGAGAGAAGGGGGAGGGCCCAGAGCAGTCTCCATAGTTGTACGTCATCAGTTTTCAACATGGTTTCATTTCACACAGGTGGGCAGGGGCCACATAGGGTGGGAACCGGGCTGGGGGCCTCCTGCATGGGAGGCACACCCCCTTGAGCCAGGGCCTGAACCAGGGGGCAAGAACCGAACTGGGGGCCTCCTGCCTGGGAAGCACACCCCAGTTCAGCATATGGGTCCACACAGGCCGGGGTCAGGATTCGATCCTCAGTCCCCAGGGCTGCAACGCAAGTGCTTAACCTGCTGAGCTATTTCAGCTTCCCCATTTACCAAAATATTTAAAGGCCATACAGGTATTCCTGACCTATTAACATAGCAATGAATACCAGAAACTCAGGGATACAAAGAGCACTTCTTGCACTGCTCTAGTCTAAAACACACTAGTGCAGTACGTCCCAGGTTTTAGTACGTATGTCACCCAGAGAGCTTGTTTTGGGCCCACTCCAGAGATTCTGATACAGCAGAACTGAGTTGGGGCCTCAACATTTATGTTTCTACCAAGCTCCCAAGTGACACTGATGATTCAGATTCACAGCCCACTTTGGGAAGGATTAGTCTTTATACTACTGCCTTTCGCTGCACTCAAGACCAAACTCAGACCTTTTAACATCTAAACTAGTTCTGATAAATAATTCCTTCCTTTCTCCTTCGATTCAAACTAGTTTCTACTCTGTGTTAGGCACCATGCCAGGTGCTAGATATACCCCCTCCAAAAAAATAAAGTCACAGAATAGGATGTCACAATTATTTTACTGTTATATAATGTGTTTTCTCTCAACATACCTATCTCTCGAGCAAGAATAATACTGCTGAGGCGTATAGGTTGGGTAGATTCAATAATAAGTACAGCTTTTGGGGAACATAAGGTGCCGTTTTCATATAAAGGCTCAACAGTTACTGCATCATGATGTGTGGAGTGCCTGCCAGAAAAAAATGCTTAAGAGTATGAAATAAGATTAAGTGAGTTAAATTAACTTTTGGTGGAACACAGATTCTTTAAGTTTGTTATATACTGCCAGGTGTATTTAAATGACCACTCTTTAAAGTAGAAACATTGCTTAGGGACACAAGATTTAAGTGGGAGACTGATCAGAACCCTTTTCCCAATGGTTCCATGTGCAAAGTTACAGAAGTATTACATTCCTCTCTCGATGTTTAAAATTAGATGGTTACACTCTTTTCCTCCGTATGTAAAAATAGGATCTATGTTGAGATGTGGCTTTCTCATACTCTGAGGGATGAGTCTCCTTCAATCCTAGAAGCTGGGCTGCTGATATCTAAGATGGAGAAGTGTTCTAAAGTATGAGGTGTGAGTCCACCTCAAAAAAAAAAAAAATCATTATCATTTTTGGATGGAGAAATGGAATGGCTTTCAATGCTAGAAAGATTCCTTGCATCATCCTGAGTCAGGAAATACATCACACTGGTTCATCTTACAAGCCTTATATTTCCCCATAAAATGGGAGGTGAACTTCTTCCACTCCGAACAAACCTTAGGACTTCTCTTAGGAGATGGGAAAAGGGAACCTACTCCATTGAGGATGAACCCCTCTGATACCTGGCGGCTCACTTCAGGTAGGTTCTCTCACATCTTAGGTTGCCACACAACCTACCATCGGGTCCTCTCACACCAGAAAATCACGGCATTCCATCCTCAGTCAGAAAGTCATCCCTCTGGAGTTGAGTACCTCTTGTCTTTATACTTCAAGAGGGTACCCTCATGTAGGGGGGAAACACACTCCAGGCAGATCTCATCTCCACCTAAAATTACTCTTCTCATAGAACAAGAAGTTCATACTTCATGGCCTCTGGGCCTCAGTTCCCTCATCTGTAAAATGGGAGTAAGTCTCCATTTCATAAGACTAAGAACTGAGTGAGTTCATGCAGCAACGTGCTTAGTTAAATGCACAATAATTAGTTGGGTTTGGAGTCCCCTTCACACCAACACCACCCCCTTATTTAGGTACTGGGGACCCTCACACTCCAACCCTCTCTGCTCCTAACATAAATTCCCTCTGACCTAGGGAATTCCCTCCCCCTAGTTGTTAACATGGGGAGCTCCCCACATTGTGTATCCCCACTACCTGAGGCCTCCAACACAGGGCTTCCCACAGGGACCCCCCACCACTGCCACCAACAGGCACACACTGAAAAGGCCGGTGTGTCACATCTTGGGTGTCTCATCGAAGGCCCCACACAAGAGTTCAAGGTCCCATCAGGAAGGTGTGGCCACTAGACTCCCGACACCCCTACCCTCCTCCCTACAGCCACCGCGTGACCACAGCATTCCCGTGGCATCTTACATTTGGGGAACCCCTCCCCCCCTTGCTGGGCGGTGTCGGGGTGCATCCCCTTGTGACCCCCCTCACCAAGTGTAGCAGCCCCGCTGCGCCTCCAGCAGGAAGGGCACCCGGCCGGGCTCCCGGCTGAAGGGTAGCAACACCCGCGGCACGTTCAGCTTGTTGGCCAGGGCTGCGAGCAAAGCCAGAAGCGGCAACAGGAGGCGGTGGAGAGGGAAGGTCAAGACCAGCCGTAAGCCTCGGGCACTCGCTGCTCCTGAGCCAGTCATGGCGACTGCTGGGTTCAGGTTCCCGCTCAGCGACGGCCACGCCCTCAGCCCCCAACATCAGCCAATCGGCGGGCGGAACGTCAGCAGGAGGTGGAGCCTCCACCTGGCTTGGAATTGTGGGAACTTTCATGAAGTGCTTCCGCCAGCCATCATGGACACTTTAGACACAAACCCAGCTGCTGCTTAAACATTGGATGGCAGATCTTGTTCCTAGTAAAAGCAGGCGGAAGTCTAAAAAAATAAAATAAATTCTCCATTTCATGTCTCCTTCTGTTGCCTACCTTGTTATTTGGCACCTCGACCCAGCCCACCATTTTTTTGCAATGCTTTCCATTCAGCATTGGTCCGTGCCTATAGACGGAGTTTTCCAGTTTTGGGTATACACAGCTGCACCGAGAGCTCTTTGTCATTTTTACCAGGATGTCAGATGCATGTCCAGCCTCACGGCCAGAGGGCAGGAAACACCAGGCACTGGTGTGTCAAAGGCAGTGTTGAATGAAAGCTAGCCCCTCACAGCCGTCTCTAAGCAAATACTGAGAACTTCTTAAATTGTTTTCTCCAAATACCCAATAGAAATATCACCTCAAAGGCTGTCTCAGCGCAATTTACTAAAACCACAAACCACACATACACAAATAGAGGTGGTCAGTGTCCTGAATTGAAGTTAAGGAGCACAGAGCCCTAGTAAATCTATAGTTTGTAAGAACTACAGTAGACTCTCCATTAACTGGAACTTAAGCAATGGGCACTCTCAAGCAACTGGCAAAAAAATAAAATCAAAGAAATAATACATGTATTTGGCACCGGTGCCACTTAACTGAGTCTACTGTAATACACTTGTAAGGAAAAATGTACAGCTCACCCTTAAGATGCTGATGTTATATTAAGTAACCTATGAAAGGCCTGGTACATGAATATTTCTAATCTTTACATCATGATATTACGGTAATACAGGTTTTCTTTTACAGATGATGAGACGAAATGACTTCTATCAGGACATGCACTAGGAATCTGTGCCCAGTTTTGAACCCAGTTTTTTCGGTCTGCTTCCAAAGTGTGCTCTACCCTATTGCTACCATCCACAAAAATCTTGGTTTTTTTAGCCCAAACCTCCTAGTTCTTGTGGAGAAAGCACATTTGGATTAGTAGTAAATAAAAGTCAAGTAGGTCTGAGGGTTGGAGGGACTGGCTTTATTTTAAAAAGACAGTTGTCAATTTTCAGTATCAAAACAGTTGCACTATTGGTTTCTCTTTCTCCCCATCAGCCCCCAGAGACCGCACCAAAGGGGAGGGAGAACATTGTAAGCCAGTAAGCTGCAGGATACGCACTTAACAGACCTCACAGAAACCTCACCAAAAGGGGGTGCCGGGGAGGGGAAGAAACTGTTAAAGATCAGCATACTGCCAGACCACAGACTGGACGGAGAAATTGTCACAGCCCGATGGGGTGACCAGTGTGCTCCAACCCCAAAGAAGCAGTTTCAACATAATATAAAATTTAAAAAGTTTTGTACATAAGCTCAAGATTTCTGCAGCACAAACTGATACAAAGCACAAGGAGATGGCACTTTGAGAGACAGCAGCTTCAGACCCAGGAGAGGGTGATGAATTGCATATGGCTGAATCAGTGGCAAAAAAACAAACAAACCCAACGCATAACTTCCCTCTTTCAAAGAGGCAAATAACTGTTCACCTTAACATTAGGGGCACATGATCCATTCTGTGGGCTGTTGGGAAGGGTAGGTACAGAGGGGACAAGGATTTGGTCTCAGACAGAGGTTTCACCCTTTTGGTTTGGTCACTTCTGATGGGGAGGGGAAAAAAAGGGTAAAGCTGCCCCAAAGATACCTTAAAGCTGAAAACCTGAATAGCACTTCTTTTTGGCTAACTCTGGAATCGCCTTTCTGGTTTGGCTGCTACTCTGTACAAAGCAGCATGGTCCCCAGTGGAGTCTTTCTCTGGGCTCTGTTGGGCTCTCAAGTAGGGCAGGCCCATACCTCTTTTTCCATCCTCTCTGAAGAGGACAACAGGCATTAGGCTGAAAAGAATTACCTTATAAAAATGAGAAAGGGATTAGACTGCTGCTTCAGACCTGTGGAATTATCTGGAATGTTTTACAAATAGTTGCTACGTCAACAACAAAAGGTCATTACAAAACGTGTACATCCCAACATGCTTTTATAAACACTGTACACTGTGCTCACATTCCCTTAAAGGTTGTTCCCAAAGGTGCTCAGCCTCTAGCCCAACCGATATCTCTGGGGAGAGGCAGAGAGTTTGGCGAAAAAGACGCAGGGGTGGGGGTGGGAGGCAGGGAAGGGAGAAAGCAGCCTTCCAGTTAAAGATCAGCCCTCAGGTTAAAGGTCAGCTTCGGGCAGGCTGGCCTCAGGCGGGCAAGTCGGGGTCAGAGGGAGGAGCAGCGGCAGGGCAGGACTGGGGCGCTCTACATCTCATTCAGGTCCAGCAGAGTCTGGTCCAGCATCCTTTGTGTACAGAGGTGTTCCTCTTTGGTGCATTTCAGTTTATCTAATGGGGGTAAAGGAGAAACATTACAAAACCGGAAGTGAGCTGCAAGGTCTACCTACCCACGTTGAGAACTGCAGGAAAGCTGCAGACGAACAGAGCAGCGGCCTTCTCAGCCACAGAAGTGAGCTATTGCATCACTCAGCTTTGCAGGCCTCTGGCCTGGCGGCTGAAGCTGCAGGTGCTGCTGGACTTTGGGGGTGGGAGGAAGCAGAGGACCCGATCAGTCCTTTCCTCTCTCCCTCCCACACCCAGCCATGCCTTTCAGCTTTCAGTCCCCGAAAAAGGTAGCCCTGAACATCAAGACATCCACTCTTGTAGGCTTCGCCCAGAGGACACCTATTTGGGGTGTGACAGTGGAGAACAAGGATGGGTGTATTCGTACCAGTGCAAACACTGATCTCTGCTTGCAAGGAGTATAGGAGGAGCCTCATGCGTTTTTCCCCAAAAAATAAAGGAATTAGTGGGATAAATCAAAGAACCCCCCATATGTAAGCCAGAGAAACTCTAGAGAAAACAAAGCCAAGAATCCAACCAAACACATATGTGTAAGCAAAACCTTGAGACTTTTTGCAGTTATTGTCTAGAGCTAACCTGTGCCACAGTTACTTGCAATTAAACATAAAACCAGGAGAAAGCAGCAAGAGGAAAAAATGCCAGAGAGAAAACTAGAAGCTGAACATCAAAGAGTATCTAATCTGCCCAGTAAGCAAAGCACTCTGACTGCTCTAGGGAGGTGGGGAAATATTCAAATCTTAACTCAGAGTGATGTCCCCACACCCTCTTTCTTTCCCTTCCCCTTTTTTGCACCCAGAAGCAGTTATAACATCTTGTCAAGTCAGTCCTTTTATTGTTAGAAAACATCCATGCAAGGGAACGCATCCCTACAGTCAGTGCACAAGTGACAGAATAGCAAATAAGGGTGGAAAACAGAAAATGCTCCCAGGTCCTCTCATTATAACCTCTCAGGCCCCTCCCTTCATTACCCACAGTCTTTTGAAAAGGACAGAACTGCAGTATGAACCATTCCCACACTTCACAGCATTCTGAGGAAGCCAATGTTCTAACTACCCCACTTAAAAAGCAATTTGCTTAGGGCGATTCAGTAACTTTTAAACAGACAATCAGCTGTTTGCTGGGGTCCGGTTCGGTGGCGAGCAATAAGCTCAGTTTAATGGCACCGGGGAGCCCTGCCTTCAGTCACATAGATCATGCAGTGTTAGCTTCAGCTCATTAGAAAGCAGGCGGTTTCGCTCAAGTTGGTTGTAGAGACGCTCTGCAGCATCAGGGAGGAGAGAAAACAAGAGAGGAGGAGGAGAAAGTGGAGGAGGAGAAAGAGAAAAATAGAATGTTAGTAGAGTACCAGACGTAAAATTTGAGACTTTCAGCTAGCTGGCACATGTCACATGCATCTGCAAGGCAGAACGGATGCCAGGAGGATTCAGGTAGAGGGCAACACAGTCAGTCAGTTGGTGCAAAGACCAGCAGAAGAATAAAATATTCAGACTGACAAGTTGGAAGGACATTTTGATGGGAGAAAAATACATCTCCTTCACAGCATTTATTCCCTCGGCTGAGAAAGGGAGACAAGTGAAACAGGGCAAAGGAATCCAGTTGGCGAGTAAGAAATTCATTTATAATAATCAGGGTTTGAAAGGAACCAGAGTGAAGAGTTTGCCATTTTTCTGTAGAAGAATTAAATACAGCTGTATGAATGGTAGCGTGGGACAAACATCCCCACACTCTCTAATGCTTCTTGTGGGTGATGGGGCAGACCTGTCACAGTGGCCTATTTAAGCAAAAGCCAACATCTCCTTTCCGAAAAGAACTCCAACCCTGTTAGGGCCAGCAGTGTGTCCAGCCCCAGGGAAGGTGAATTACTGGTACAAGCCTATCGAGACTGTACTATTTTCCCAGTCTCCCTTGAAGTTAGGGTGGTCATGCGATCTAGTTCTGGCCAATGAGATACAGGAGACAGTCCGCTGGGGCTTCTGGGAAAACTTCCATCCTTCTTGTCTCAGACATGGCTATGATGACTAGAGCTACATATTTCAGCCCTAAGAGAAAAGACCAAAAGAATCAAAGTCCAGGGAAAGCCGGGATGGCTCAGCGGGTTAAGTGCTCGCTTTGAAGCCCCAAGGACAGAGGATCGAATCCCCGGCTCCGGCCCAGGCGGACCCACTTGCTGAACTGGGGTGTGCTTCCCAAATGCAGTGAGGCCCCCAGTTCAGTTCAAAAATAAATTTAAAAAGTAAAAAAAAACAATAGAAAATATGTATTGTAAAAAGAATCAAAGTCCAGCTATATCAGGCCACAGTTGCTCAAGTCTAGACTCTTTATTACAGAAAAATTACTCTCATTAAGCTATTCTTTATCACCAAAGCATTCCTGATACAAGTAGTTAAGTGCCCCAGTCCACTGGCTTTGTGTGGATATTCTACTTGGTGCACACCTTAAAGAGGGAGTACAGGGGATCCAAATCCATCTGACCAGCACAGGGGTGATACAAATTTGGAAACAGGAAGGTTGAACTCCTTGGTCTACCCCTAGCATACCGGTAAGTCTCTGAAGTTCACAAACAAGTTTCTTCCTATGTTTTAATCGGTTTCAAAATGCTCAAGACCTCAAATCTGGAAAAGACACTTTTCTGTCCTAAAATCCACTGCACCTGCAGGCTGACTAGATACTGCCCAGGCACCTGGTCTTCTGGGCTAAGGTTTTCCCCCAGCCTCATACCTGGAAGCTGGGGCCAGTATGGTCCCAATACTTGTACACAATCAAAACAAAACATGCATGTAGAAAAGATCCTGGGAGGGAATACTCAAAAGCAGTTGTATTGAGGGGCAGAAATCAGAGTGAACTTTTAACACTGAACTGCACATTAAACCATGGTTCTCAATATGAATGATATTGCCTCTCCTCTTGCCCTAGAAGGGAATTTGGAAATGTCCAGTGGAGGTAGGTTTTAACTGTCATAATAATTAGAGGGACCTACAGATTATTGACTAGGGAGGGGACAGCAGTAGGCAGGATTGTCTTGTCCACCCGTTTTCCTAGATTACGTAATGGGAGTCCACCACTGAAGAACACTATACTAGTCGGTAAGATTCGTGAGGACTGTCATTGGACCTGTCTCACCCACTGGGGCACCCCCGACAAATAGCAGAGGTTCACTTTGTGTTGCATTTCTTAAACTTGCTGATGTTACGTTACACATAGGTTTCATGGGCAGCCTGACTGCAGAATCCATATCCACGTTAGTCAGTGTAACTCCCACTTCTGTCTTAGAAAGAAGGTGTAATCAGAATCTTATACCTCAAAATAGCCTTGTCAATGAGGGTTTTGTTCCACTTATGGGGTAAAGAGGCAGAGAAGTGGGAGCATTTTACTGCCTAATTAAATCCCTAAAAATTGTTATGAGGTCAGAAAGATAAAATGTGCTGGTCCTCTCACCTTGAACTTAGTACCTAAAGTTTCTAACTCTACTATCTATAGTGACTGAAATTTCAGGATCAGATACCAGCTTACTCAAGTTCTTGGTTCCCTGATAACAGTAAAATAAAACAAAAAAGGCAATCCAAAGAATCCACTTGGTCTGATGTTCCTTATAGCCATGCCTCGGGCCTAATTAGGGAGCCATTCCATAAGGCTTTACTGGTCGGATAATCAGGTCAATTTCATTCTGTAACAGGAAAGGAGGGGGGAGCCTCAGAGTAAGGGAGCTGTACCAGCTTTAAACCCTCAAGAGTTGAAAGAATGGGGAGAACAAACGAATTTCCCTTTCGGTTTCCCCCTAGCCCCCCAATGTGAAGGTTGGGGAGCAGTCAACCAAGACCACATAAAAGAGATTGGGAAGGGCTAAAACAACAGGTCAGTTCCACCTATCAGGTAACCTGGGGTCCAGGCCAATGTTTTGTTCTTCATTCCAACAGCAGTAATGAGGAAGTGAAAAGCAGGCCCGTCAGTCTGTGGTTCTTTCTTAGAAATTGAGAGGAGGAAGAGTTAAGAGGCCAAGCACTGTACTCCAACGACCACTGAGGCCTGACCCCATCTCCACAGCCAGTCCTGGCTCAGGTACCAAGGACGGCTTGTGTAAGGGTATAGGGCGTTGAATGAAAGAGCGAATTTAAAGTGACATGGAATTTCAAATCCCACTCAGCTCCCCTGGCCTGCTGGTCTCTAGCTTTATGTCACACCAGTCATGCCTGCAGGGAAAGACAGGAGCTACCTAAGTGATTAACACTTCACTTTTCTCCTCCATTCTCTTTTCTTTCCTTTAAGATTTTATTGTTTTTGACAGAGACAGAGAGAAAGTGGGGGCAGAGGGCCCCAAAGCAGTCTCCATAGTTTTCAGTTTTTTGACATGGTTTCATTCCACACAGGTGGACGAGGGCCACGTGGGGGTTGGGGGACTGAGCTGGGGGCCTCCCACATGGGAGTACGCCCTCTCAAGCCAAGGACTGAACTAGGGGCCTCCCACATGGGAAGCACACCCCAGTTCAGCATATAGGTCCACATGGGCCAGGGTTGGGATTCGATCCTCAGGGCTTTGCGCAAAGCAAGTGTTCAACCTGCTGAGCCATCTGGCTTCCCCTCTTCTCTCCTTTCTAAGAAACCTTTCTCTGTCAACTCCTGCTCAAATACTAAATCATCCAGGACTGTACTATCCAATGCAGTAGCCATTAGCCACATGTGGCTTATAAAATTTACATGAACTAAAAGTAAATAAAGGTGGAATTTTAGCCCCTCAGTAACACTACCCACACAAGTGCTCAAAGGCCAGGTGGAACCAGCATCAGCGCCCCAGGTTCTGTTGAGCAGCACTGCTCTGGGTCACTACTTACCTGGTCTTTCTTTCCAAGTTACTCTTCAGCTCCTTGAAATATAGCTCCTTCTCCCTGGTCATAAAGCTCAAAATGTAGCCTCAAATTAAGAAAACATCAATGATGTGACTTCTTCCTTCTCAACTTGTCAAAGTTGAGAACAGCTGGAAACCATCCAGCCCTGAATTTCATTTAGTGTCAGAACCACTGGCTTTCCGGGCCCTCTAACCAGTCCCTTCAGCTTCCTCCTCTACTGATGCTCCTCTTGCTTGTCTTCTTCGCACATTGCCAACTGACTTGTAGAGCTCTAATATACTTCCACAGCCTAAGCTGCCTGCTACCTTATGGCTTCCCAAACCCAACATCAGCCACAGGGTTTTGTTTCACTGGACACCTACCTACCATATTTTTTTGACTTACATTCTTCTCTACTTTCTAAAACCATGTGACCTCCCTAACACCTTTAATACCATTTTGCTAGGTATTGGTTTGCAGGCTCAAAACCAGCCCACCTTAAACTTTTCCTCCTCACATGCACTGGCCAGGGCCTTCAAAATACCATGTTCAGCGCCATCTTCCTACCCCCATGACTCTAGTTCAGAGTATCAGCCCCAGGCAGTGTGGGCACTGCTTAGTGGCAGGTGAGACTTCAAGCAGTATATGTTTGTGAACTTTAAAGCACATCAAACCTTTGATTTCAAATTAGAATTGTGTAGAGTAAGCATAAAGCCGATTTGAACACAAGAGTAAATTTGAAGACAATGATGGAGGCAACATGTGAACATGGTAAATAATCCCCCAAGTGGGACACAAATGCCTGAAATCTGGGTCACTTTGATCATCTGCTGCCCTCCAATATATTAACTCAGCTACCAAACTGACTCCTCTCGTGCTACTTGGCCCAGAACCTTTCCTTATTCAGTCCCCAGGGGCATCCCCATTACCTACAAGAGACACCCCACCCCGCTCTCAGGACACGCCTGTCCTGCCCTGTCTAAACCACCCATCATTGCTCCTGTGCCTGTCTCGTCTCTACGCCTTCATCCTTTTGCTTCTTTTGGACAGAAATGCTCAATATCCACTATACCTCAACCAAACTCCGCTGGTCAAAAATCCAATCTTCTGGAACCCAATAAAAATCAAGAGGCGAGTTTTAGCATGTTTATTTAATGCCTCTTCCCTAATCATTTCCATTGATCTCTTCCCCTGTCTGAGCTCCCACAACACTGTATTGATCATCTGTGACAATTTAACACACATTACCTTTCACTTGATATATATGTTCCCTCTCCTATGTGACTCAGCAGCCTGAGAGTAGATAGGGATGGTACCTCCGTCTTTGATTATTTCTGTCCCCACCCTATACTTGTGCCCAGAAGATACCAGTAAGTGTTAGCTGAATAAATGAATGTGCACCTTAATCTCACAGGTTATGTGGCAGGAAGAAATAGTATGGACAGAAAAAAAAAAACCGGATCCAGTGAGACCTAGTTTTAGATTAGGGGAAACCTCTCTACCTGGTTGTATTATTTAAGACAAGCAAATTTTAACTTCATACTCTAGTGAGAAACTGCATTACTACATGAACACTGAGGTGCTTGGATAACTACACCATCCAGGTTGAACCGTCTCTGCTGTGTAAACTGGAACAGAACTTTCTGAAACGCTGGCATCTAATTCCGTAATATAAACCAGGAATGCTTTTTACTAGCAGAAATTTATCATATTAACGCATGTAATAAATCATTACCACCCTGTGCACATTATTTGAAATAGGCATGCTTGGTTTAATTTTTGCAAGAATCATTTATCACTTTATATCCCACTTGCACATACTAGAAGGGAAATGACAGTAAGCCTCAAATATGAGAGAAAGGTTTCTGGAAGAAAATATGACACATCTGTGTATTTTTCTGTGACTTGGGATGCTACACTTTGTTATTTTCAGGGGTAATCTACTCGGGTCTTCTGGGTGTCCCGAGGATGCCCTATTTAAACCACTGGTCATCGGGCAGAGAATGTACTGGGAGGTACTTCACTGGCCTCTCATTCTTACTGCATTCAAGGGAGGAGAACCTGGAGAGAGCATGGAACATTCCAGGCAGGACAGTTTAAGAACCTAGCGGTAAAGGGCTCAGATGCTCTGTGAGGCTAGAATCAGACCAGAGCTCTCACTCTC
>PVKE010027804.1:0-21357 GCA_004027555.1 Craseonycteris thonglongyai | reverse complement strand
AAATTACAATTATATAATTGGTGTATGAAGAAAATTTTATTCAATTCTTCCTTTGGCAATACTCTATGCAGAGTCTCCTCTAGGGAGGACAAGCTTTTATTATTAAAGTTTAACTTTAATTGTTAATTATCATATGCAATATCTGTAACAATACTAATGAGTTTCTTAGTGCCTGTACAACTGTCTTTAGAGCTGTCATTCTGCCAGGTGATAAGAAATATTGTGCTATTCTGATGTTCTATGAGTGCAACACTATAGAAGACACAGTAAAGAGAAATATTATTAAATGGCACTTGGCAATTCTGAAACAGATAATCTCCTTTTTGTTCTGTTAAAATCCTTGATATTGTTTAATGGAGCGTATTACAAAAACTTTTGAAATGCCTCTGTAGAAAGGACTTCACTTATATTTGGAGTATAAAACTGAAAATAACAAAGAAACAAAAACTCATGGACACAGCCAATAGTTTAGTGGTTACCTGCGGGTAAGGGTGTAGAGAGTTGGGAAGGAGGGTGAGGGACTCAAATATACAGTGATGGAAGGAGAACTAACTCTGGGTGATGAGCACATAATGCAACACATAGAAGACACAATGTAGAATTGTATACCTGGAACCCATGTAATTTTTACCAACAAATATCACCCCAATAAATTTAATCACTAATAATAAATAAAATAAAATAAATAAGAAATAAACTAAAAATAAAAAATAATTCAGTACCCTATGACAATTTTCTATTATGTTACAGTTGATTTTTTTAACTTCCTACTCCTCACATTTAATAAATGGCTTGCACTCACTTTTCAAGAAATTTACCCTAGGAGAAAAGTGTAAATATATACACATGCACACACATATATACACACATATACATATATATTCTAATGTGAATCTAAGATATGCTTATCTACTTTTCTATGACAAAATATTTTGTTATTATAGATCAGATCATAGGCATAGACATTTAAAGACAAGTTATACAGTCATCTAAAATGATGTAACTTTCAGAATTATATATATATGTGTGTGTGTGTGTGTGTGTGTGTGTGTGTATATATATATATATATATATATATATATATATATAGAGAGAGAGAGAGAGAGAGAGAGAGAGAGAGAGAGAATTTTTTCTTTTTTTGACAGAGAAAGACAGAGAGAAGGGGGAGGGCCCAGAGCAGTCTCCACAGTTCTCAGCATTAGTTTTCCATATAGTTTCACTCCACAGGTGGGCACGGGGCTGTGCAGGACAGGAACCAGGCCAGGAGGGGGCTTCCCACAAAGGACCCAGCAAGAATTGAACTGGGCTCACCCTCCAGCTCAGCACGTGGGTCTGCATGGGCCAGGGCCAGGACTCAACCCCTGGGCTCTGGGGCTGCAAAATGAGCACTCAACCTGCTGAGCCATCACAGCTTCCCCTAGAATTATAACAATTTTATGTAGTTGATAACTAAATTCATGGTATGATAATGATTATGATGAAGAATTGAATTTAATGATGGAAAATAAATGAATGTTCACAGGACACACTGTGCACTAAATTGGGAGCCCATGAAATGAGCTAGACACGAAATAACCTCTCCCATTTCTAACATTGAATCCTTCCATATGTGCTATTTATGTACATGTGTTATTTTTATTGTTTATATGTACATGTGTATATTTATATCCATATAATTCTAAGTCTCATAAATTATAATTTTCACTTGGTATACTCATACATACACACATGTAATATTCAACCTAAATTTTAATATTTTATGATATTTTAAGACAAAGAAAAATTAAAAGACAGCTATCAGACTAATATTTACCTAGTGGTACCCACATTGGTATAAAGACTGTTAATTTTTTAAATTTAAAGATTTTTCCTTAAATACTGAATAAAATATAATTTATATTTATTTCCAAATTAAACAGTTTTAATATTTGCCAAATAAATATATATTGAATTATTTTTATCAATACCAAAAATTGCTGTTTGATTTTATATTCATACACTTTACCTATCTTTAGTTTTCCATTTTTCCCCATTCAATATATAACTATGGTTTATAATGCATGATAAAATGTCTGCTTGTAAAATTTTTATGAATAACATTGGTTATTTTATTACTGTATAGAGCAAAATACCAAGGAAGCTAACATCAAACATAATATTCCTGACATGCAGTTTATTTCCATACATATATAATTAATTACATATGTACTTAAATGCACAAATTATATATAATTATAAAAGTTATAATTATGTATAAATTGTAAAGGACTTGCATTATATGCTGCTGTGAAAATTGATTAGTCTTTGCTCTAGTGACTAGAGCAAAGACTAATCAACAGAGTCTAGTGTTAGTCTGCAGTGCACAGGGAGTAAGGAGTAAAAGAGAAGTAGAGGCTATGTTGGGGGAAACAAGATGCAGCTGAAACTCACAAGCAAGAGTTGAAATTCATGAGTGTGAACTAAAACCCTCGTCAATTCTTGTGTTCCTACCCTCAGTAATATAGTTATCCTGCTGAAGTCAGGACTCTGTCACCGAGCTAAACACATACAGCTGACTGCAAAGTAAGATGTCAAGAATGATCTAGGTCTAGGAGAAGGCAGAGCAGTCATAGGCCCAGCTTAGACCAAAGAGATGAACCTGAAGTTAAATGACTGTATGTATGAATCACAAAACGGTACCTCTTTCAATTCCACTGCCCTATGTCCTACAAGAATTTATGTTGGTAATCACACTAACCTGTTATATAATGAGTATAATCAGTCAGGAATGGAGATACTTAGGCTACAGTAATTTAGTTTATAGTCCTTTGAGTACTGAACACCCAATTATTGTGAAGCATGGCCACTACCTATTTCTTTTCACTTATGCATATGAAGTTAAGTGAGAAACATCTATTTAAATGGTAAATTAAGAATAGTCCAGAAAATTAATAAATGTTAAATTTGGAAAGTGATGTAATAAGATTATTTCAGCTTTACACTAAATGAGCACACAATGCAATATATAGATGATATATTATAGAATTGTACACTTGAATCTTATATAACTTTACTAACCAATATAATCCCAATAAATTTACTTTAAAAAATTTGAATACTTTATTTGTGTCAAAATCTCATAAGGGGTGGACCAGCATAAAAAACATGTACATATAAAAACTAAATTAGGTTTTCCTCTATTCCACAAATTCAAATCATTTTTTAAATTATCTTTATTGGGGTATAATTTATACACATTAGAATTCACCAACTCCACTAGGTTTGACAAATATACAGTTGTGTGCACCATAAAATCATACTATAAAAGATTTCCTATTACCCTAGGAGTTCTCTCATGTCTCTTAACACTCACTCTCCTCTTGACATACACCAGTCGGGAGCATCCATTGATCTGCTTACTGTCACCATATTTCTCTGATCCTGGAATTTAAAATCTAATTTATGTAAATTAAATAATCTTTTTCATCTACCTTCTTCCATTTTGCATAATGCATTTGAGACCTTTTCATGCTGAAATTTTTGTTTATGGATTTATATTTTTCATTACTTTTGAAAATCATTTAACTATTATTTCTTTTATATTTTAATTCAGTGACTTGTGCAACAATATCATATAGACTCTTCATTTTCAGTCTTATATCTGTGCTCTATTTTCAAGTTCACTGATTATTTTCCTTCTTAGGTTTCTAATCTGTTTTTCATGTCATATACTGATTTTTATTTCAGATATTAATTTATTTTTCATCTCTAGAATTTTAATTTGAGTAGTTTTATATATTTTTTATCAAGCCAATTTTTCTAACTTATTTAATATATAAAAGATATTTACAGTATCTTTTAATATTGTCTTCTAGTTCTGTATATTTTTTATCAAGCCAATTTTTCTAACTTATTTAATATATGAGAGATATTTACAATATCTTTTAATATTGTCTTCTACTTTCATCATTACAGTCATTTTTGTGTTTTTAATACTTTTTTTTTTATTGTGGGTCATATTATCTTCTTGCTTTGTGTGCCTGATAGTTCCATATTGGGTGCTAAGACATGTCAATTGTATATTGTCGGATGTTGAATTTTGTGGAATTCTTTTAAATATTATTGGACATTTATAGTACATAGTTATTTGAATTATTTTTTCATACTTTACTTTTTGGCTTTATTACAGTAAAGTCTTAAAGGTCTTCATCTAAAGTTTCAGCTTAAAGGTATTTTAGTTCCACGACTAAGCTTAGACACATTTCAGGACTCTACCTAACTCCCTGTGTATTATAATGTCTCTGAGGTGTAAAATCACAATCTCTTAAGACTTGTGAAATTTCTTACTGCTTTCCATTGATTTTATTCCTGGCCTCACGTATTTCCTCTTCCATATGCCCAAATGCGTATACCCACCTTGACTTCTCTAAGACTTGTCTTTGTCTCTTCTACTCAGTGGCTCTGACAACTGTTTGTTTGCACTATAGTCTGGAACCTGCTTCAAGCATCTAGACCTGAGCATTTGTAGAGATCAGTTCATTTGTTTACTTTCTCTCATGAATTGCTCTCATGTACTGCCTGCTGTGACAACATCAATATTTTTTCCTGCATAAGGAAAAGAGGTAAGAAAAGAGGTGAAATTTTATCTCATTTATTTCATTATGGCTTGACCTGGAAATCAAGATAATATTAGGGATCTATTTGTTGTCTAACTGTATAGTTAATTCAAATACAGTATAATTTTTATCCTATCAGAATAGCAAATATGATATTCTGGGATATGATATTATTAGTGATACTAATCTGGTTTCTAAAAATCAGTATACTCTTAATTTTAAATAAGACTACTTTAAACTTTTCTCAAATTTTGCTGAAAAATAAACACTATCTTTATTAATTCTTAATTCGAAAAAGCTATATGACTTTCTGTCTTAAAATTGGGATAGTAGTTACTATTCTTTGCATTTCTATCATTTTCAGAAAATATCTAAAACTTAATTTGATAGTGTTCCAACTGTATTTATAATCACATCCATTATCTAGTTGAAACATTTTCTGCAAAGAAAAAAATGACTGTTTTAAGTTACTGATTTTACAGTAGTTTGACATCTTTCAAAAAATGCTCTTTCCAAGCTGTTCATATACAAAGCAACATTTTAATAATCCTTGTTTATGATATGTATACTCTAATTGATAAAATTATGTTTTAATTTGCATTCAGTATTATAGTCATTTGGACCATCTCTCTATGTTACTGCAGCCTTTCAGAATTCACTGTCTGTGATTTTAGTATATATATATCTCCTGCTGGATTTCTTGAATTATCCAATTTATGTTCTATTCACCTTATACACTTGATTATCATTTCTATAGTCAATATTTTTATTTAATATTCTTTAGTTTAATTGTCTATTGGTATTCCTTATTATTTCCAAATAATTTTTTTTAATTTTAAAATATAAATTCCTGTTCAATTGGTTTTCTCTAACTTTGTTTTACTGATATACTTTGTTTCATTTTATTACTTTCATTTTTGTTTTCTCAATTGTCTTCTAAGTCTTCCCATGTGTACTCTTCTGATTTGCTTGATATTCTCCATAACTAGCTACAGCTAGAGAGATGAAAATATAAATGAGCCCTTAAAATGTATTATTCACATGAGTGGAGGAGTGGCATAAATTTAGGTTTGCAATATGAGCCCCACGATTCCATATGAATTCTACCTCAGGTTATCTCCAAATCAACCAACTGCATCACAGACCTTGTTCTTAAGTGCAGCTTTTTCCTTAATAATGCTGTATATCAAGCACAGAGTAAAAGAGAGTTTGGGCAACTACAATCCAGAGCCTCTTTCCAACTCTTGGCCCCGCAACCTAGTAATAGCCCAGCCTCCCCTTAATATTACTCTACCTGTTGACTCTTCTGCTTTGTTGCCTTCTTGATATGAAGGGACCTAGCCAAATTCCAACATTACAAGATCTGGCCAATGGCATATTATAATAAAATATATTCTTACTTATTCATTATACTATTTTATAAGATTTGGGTAAGCATGAACATCCCCAATGGCTCAAAAGTGTGAGCTGAGTGCAATCTAGAATAGGTTACCAGTTTTGACTTTAAAATCACTTTGCTATACCTCTAGCTTCAGGTTCTTAGAGTCACAACCTGAAGGACAAAGAAAGAGAAATCTAGATTTTCCTTGGCCCGCATATGCCTATCAGTCCAATCTTCTGTCCCTGCCTAGCCATTAGCTTACATTTATTCTGCTTGTGACCCAGCAACTCTCTGATTCTCTAAGGTTTTTCATATGTTTTCTATTATTTGGATTTGAATTTAATCAAAGTTTAATTTTTTTTCTTAAATTTCTAGGGTTTTTAAATAAGTAATTGAGGCACTATCTAATTTCTATTTGCTATTGTTATTATTTCACTAATCATTTCAATTGAGTCAATCAAAGAATAATTCAGAACTTTTGCCTTTTTCAGACCATAAGAATTAAAGCACCGTCTGAAAATCCATATTCAAAGTGTCCTTTGAGAGGTGATTAGATAAAGAAGATGTGGTACATATACACTAGGGAATATTCCTCAGCCATATGAGAAGATAAAATACTGCCATTTATGACAACATGGATGGATCCCGAGATTATGATTCTAAGCAAAATATATCAGACAGAAAAAGTCAAGAACCATATGACTTCATTATAAAACTGAAAGCAACAAAGGAGGACAAACAAACAAACAAACAAAAACTCATGGCCACAGACAATAGTTTAGTGGCTACCAGAGAATAAAAGGAGTGGGAGAGTAGTGGAGGAGGGAGAGGGGTAAAATATATGACAGAAGGAGAACTGAGTCTGGGTGGTGAGCATATAATGCAATACATAGGTGATGTATTATAGAACTGAACACTTGAAATCTATACAATTTTACTTAACCAATGTCACCCAAACAAACATACAAACAAGTAAATAAATAAATAATCAATAATGCCTGATAATGCTTTACATTTCCCAGAAAGTTGATCTTCTACTCAAATTCAGAAATAGTGACTCTTGGGGTTGTCATGCACTGTCAGGTCATTTTCACATTTTCTTTCTTTTTTTATTTTTTTAAGATTTATTTTGTTTTTGATAGAGACACAGAGAGAGACAGAGACAAAGGGAGACAGAGAGAAGGGGGAGGGAATAGCAGTCTTCATAGTTGTACTTCATCAGTTTTAGACATGGTTTCATTCCACACAAGTGGGTGGGGTCATGAGAGGCAGGAACTGGGCTGGGGGCCTCCTGCATGGGAGGCACGCCCCCTCGATCCAGGGGATCGAAAACCAAACTGAGGGTCTCCTGCATGGGAAGCACACCCTAGTTTAACATATGGGTCCACATGGGCTGGGGCTGAAATTTGATCCTCAGTCCCCGGGGCTGCAAAGTGAGTGCTTAACCTGCTGAGCCATCCCAGCTTCCCAGCTTCCCTGAACTTTTTATCACTACTCTTAATTTCTATTCTTTATACCTGTTTGAAAATGGTATTTCACACAGCCTAACAGTTTTGCCTGAAGATAACTAGATAAATTCTTTGATGTATAATAATATGCATACTCTCCACTTCATGGAAGTTCAAAAAAATGATTCATACCTGTTATATAGTTTACTCCATTCAAAATTGTTTTTTTAAAGATTTATTTTTATTGTTTTTGACAAAGAGAGAGATACAGAGACAGAGACAGAGAGAAGGGGGAGAGCCCAGAACAGTCTCCATAGTTGTACATCATTTGTTTTTCCACATAGTTTCATTCCACAGGTGCGAGTGGGGCTGCACAGGGCAGGAACTGGGCCGGGGTCTTCACCCCTGTGAGAACTGAACTGGGGCACTCCCCAGTTCAGCATATGGGTCCACATGGGCTGGGGCCGGGATTCGACCCTTGGTCCCCAGAGCTGCAAAGTGAGCGCTTAACCCACTGAGCCATCCCGGCTTCCCCTTTTCAAAATTGTTTTAATTTCTCTTAATGTCTTTGTCTTATTTTTAGTCTAAATTAGAATTCTCTTTTGGTTTCTAACAATTATTTGTTCATTAGAATAAATTTATGTCCTATTCAATATCTTTTATGGTATGTAAAAGGGAACTGACCTAACATATAAATTTCATGGAATAAATACAATGAAAAACAAGTTATATGATTAAGTTATGCTCCTAAAGGAATGTATCTAGAATAATGGGTTATATATAAGTTGATAGGAACAGTAAAAAAGAAAAATTATGTTTATACCTCAGTGAGTAAAACAGCTAAGATTTATAATGGCTATTATGTAGTTTAACATTAACACATCAGAAATAAGCCTTTAGGCTGACAGAATGTCCACCAATGTGTTACAACTCTGGAAAATTTATGTAGTTTTCAGTCTTCAATCCAAGTGTATAATGAGGATTATGGTTCAGCATTATTTTGTTCAATTCTACACAAAGTGTGTCCATAAAGAATAATGTGTCAAAGGTAGTGAAGATCAAAAGCTCTGTCCAAAAGAAACTTTGAAGGAATGAGATTAAGGACAGAGAACAAGTCCTGTAAATATAATGCTTGTTTTCAAATAGATGAAATATTATCTAGTAAAAATAACTTTTGCTTCCCCAGTGGAAATAATTAGTCTACAATGAATATAAATAAATATGGAAATAAGGTAGGATCCTGGAAAAGAAATAACCAAATCAGGAGTTTAAACCTACAAAATGGGACAGCAAGAGATGATATATTTAGAAATCAGGTACAGAAACTTTAATCAGAATGGGTCAGTTGCCCTAATGCTACCTCTAATTAAGATTAAAAAAAAATGATGTGTATCTATTGTTTAGTTGTAGGGTATTGTTTCCAGCAAGTCAAAATGTAAAAGGTTTAAATTTAATGTGTCATCATAAAAGAAAAATAATCTATGACATGTGGGTCATGATTATAGAAAAACCGACTTAAAATCAATGTAAATGATGTTTTTATTTTCCATTAAAGCAGTCAGAAAACTACATAGATGTCTTAGGAGTTTGTGAGTTCTTCATGCGTGGGTGGTGGAGAAGAAAAGGGGAACTAAATTTATAGAACTACTTTGCCTCATGTCTGCACTGTTTTAGGGACCAAGAGGGGATGGAGTCTGCAGTAGAAGCCTCTGTGAATACATTTCTTAAAAAATATAGGTGAGGGAAATGACAGGAAATCAAAAACTTGAATTGATTTTAAGGCTGTTATTAAAAACACATTGTAGAATTTCAACATCTCTGTAGTAACAAAAAGTTGGTGACTCTAGCACACTTATGGTTACTTCTCCCAATTAGTCTAGGCTCCTGCATGACATTGCTATTCCAACTGGTTATCTTGTCTTCATCCTTCATGATATCAAGAGCTGTAGGCATGCTATTAAGCGTGGCCTCACAAATCCTTGAAATCTACTGTAATTTTCATTCCATTCCACTTCAACTGCATGTTTCATTGCCACATCAATACATTGTTGTTATCAGAAATATACAACCTCTGAAATATTAAACTATGATTTCTACTTGGCTTAATTATAAAACTTTATCATATAAGCCTCTTAAATTCTTTCCTTTACTATACTTATTCTTTGATGCTTTTAGTGAACTACACCATATATAAAAATATGTATAATGCAAATTAAAAATTTGAAGAATAATAACATGAAAACTCAAGTATGTAAGAACCAGTGTGTCACATATGCTCCCTAATAGATAGCTGTTAATTTACATAGCGTTTTTCTCTGTTCTAAGCACTACCTAAACACAAGAGAAAATAAGAAAGAAAAACAAGTATCAGTATAAGATTAAAAGACATACTTTGCCTCCATTAATTTGATATTAAAATATGTACCTTTCAGAGCATAGAAAAGTATACAACATTTACATAAATTACATTGTTTGATAAATGTTTATAAATAGTATGCAAAAATAAAGCTAAAAGTGTCATAAAAATCATTGATTGAGAGGGATTGCAACTTTACTGTTTATTTTTTAAAGATTTATTTTATTTGTTTTTAACAGAGAGACAAAGACAGAAAGGGACAGAGAAAAGGGGGAGAGCCCATAGCAGTCTCCATAGTTGTACATCATCAGCTTTTGATATAGTTTTGTTCCACACAAAGGGGGTGGGGGGCCATGCAGGGCTGGAAGCTGGTCAGCGTCCTCCCACATGGGAGGTATGCCCCTGCTAGCTGGGGACTGAACTGTGTGCCCCCAACATGGAAAGCTTGCCCCAGCATACCTCAGTTCAGCATGTGGGTCTGCACGGGCCAGGGCTGGGACTCAATCTTTGGATCCTGGGCTGCAAAGGGAGTATTTAACCATCTGAGCCATCCTGGAATCCCAGAATTGCAACTTTAAATGTGTTATTCAGAGAGACTTCACTAAGAAGGTGAAATACGTACTTTAGTCATGTTTTCTTACTTAAAATAAAACAAAACAAAAACTCAGTCACCTCTAACTTCATAATTATCCTCTCCTATTCACAAAATTAGAAGAGAACTGGACTCTGGTGAATAATGACTCTTCAAATTATTATTTCTATTGAACAGAGGTGTCCAATCTTTTGGCTTCCCTGGGCCAAGTTGTAAGCAGGATTGTCTAGGGTCACACATAATATACACTGATGATAGCCAATGAGCTAAAAAAAATTGCAATGAAATATCTCATAATGTTTTCAGAAAGTTTATGAATTTGTGTTGGGCTACATTCAATGCCAACCTGGGTTGCATGAGGCCTGTCTGTGGATTGGACAAGCTTGCTGTAGGACATGATAACATGGTGAGCACTACAAGGCAATTATAGACATACAGAGAAAAATAAGACCAGTATTAGGTACCACAAATTATACTGTGAATAACAGAAAATTATTAATTAACAAGAAGACTAGAGAGAAATATATTTGCAATACAAAATGCTAGGCATTGGATGAAATAAATTTGAATATATCCTCCTTTATAAGAGATAAGATTTAAGACTGAATGATACTCAGTCAAAATCATTTGTTTAAATTGACTTTTGATCTAACCAAATTTTTTATTTATATTTACCATATTTAATTACCTATTTACTAGTTTCTTTTTTCTAATAGATTAGGTACATAACCTAGCTCACATAAGTTTCTGAAATGTAGCAAACAAGTGTAGCAGTTATTAAATTGGTAGGTAAAAATAACAAATTTATATTACTGATATCAGTGATACAAGGAATGCATCAACTTTTTCATATTTCATTTTGAAATGTTCATACTCAGTTTTATTTATTTCTGAGAAACTGAAAAAGCGAAAACATCAAAAACAAATTTTTATTTACTTTCTCTAGACTTCAATTCTGGAAAAAAAGAAGAGACAACTCTACTTATATATGTGTTAGGTGAATTCTTAAACCAATTATTCAAGTATAGGGCAATACATTTTATTTAAAATTTATTCTTTAATTATAGTCATACATCTTAGACTCTTCAGGGCTTTCAGGAGTTGTAAGATGAAGACAGCTGGTACAATCCACTACTAAAAAAAACAAAACAAAAAACATAAAGTTAACTGCCTAGCTTTGAGTTGTAAGTGGAATTGCTCTGACCACTCTGTGACACAGAATGCAATTGCTGCAACATAAACATAAGAAAAGCAACTGATAAAATTACTAGAGTGGACAGTCACAAAATGTTTTTCTAGTCCATTAGCTCACAGCACACACAGCTAGATTTTAACAGATGTTCTGAGATTCCTGTAAAATATTAATACGCTCTTTAATTCAATCATAGCATTTCAACTGAAGAAACAGCCCAATTTATTGCGTCTTCTTTAGCTAATACCAAAGATCCATTGAAGCAGTGAAAGCACAAGAAGCCCAGGGCAGCTCAGCTTCTTTGGCTCCAGGCCAGTGTCCACTAGCCTGCCACTTGGTATTATTGTGATACAAATAGCTGAAAGCCGGGCACTCATTGATTCTGAATTAATAGCGAATAGAAAAAAAACAAACAAAAATAAAAACACAACAAAAACACAAGCACAATCGCCATTTAGAAAACAAACTTTGTCATGTTCCACGGCATTTTAAGCCTCTAATTAAGAAATTTAGGTTGATTCATTCAGCAGTGCCAGAGAAGAACACCACATATCAAATCAACCTGGATGGTCTTTGGGGGTGATGCTGACTTGAAAAAATTTGAAAGAATAAAAATAATTTTTATTTTTCCCTCAGTCAAATAGTTTATTTTGCAGACATTTTTTTATTTAAAAGAGAAAATAATTTAAAATAACATTTCAAAATAAAAGAGCTATGCAAATAAAAATAGAAACAACAATTATTTCAAAAAATATGTTCTAGATAAATCATTTATGCCAATATTAAAAAGAAAAGCATGCATTTAACTAGGATAAACTCTATATCTCAAAAAAAAACATAATTATTTATTATTTTTTAATTTCCAAGGATATGTGTTCTGACTTTATGATCTATGGATAAAAATGAAACCCCCATAACTTTAAAACACTCGCATCTTTAATTTCTGATAATACTCAAAATAACATAACAAAATTAAAATTTTAAAATTCTACTAAAAATGTAAAATGAAAGCATATGCATTATCAAGAAAAAGGAAGAGAGAGGCTGAATGAGTTGTAGACTTTTCCTTCATTCTTTATGTGTAGCTCTTTGTATTTTCCTCTATGCTATTTATTTACAGGCAATTTGTTACACATAAATACTGTTCACCAAAGATTTCCAGGCCATCTCTTTCTTGAAGCAGATAATAAGACTGATTTTCTGTCTCCTAAAATTTAGAAATGAACCTGTGACTTGTTTTGCTCAGTGATGTAATAGTTTATTTGATGGGAGCCATTTCTTGACAGAAGCATCAAAACTCATAGCACTATTTATCTTGCTCCTTTCTCCTACCATAGTGATCTTGGAAGCATAGTCAATATAAAACAGGAATTTGTGTGCTTGAGAGAGGCAAATACTGTGCATAGTTATTTTTGTTAAAAAAGTAATACAAACACATAATAAACTTTTATTTTACTAAGCCACTGAAATTTGGAATTGGCTTGTTACCTTATCACAAGTGAGCCCATTCTGACAGAAACAGAAATAGGCAGTAACAAAAGAAGATGCTGCTTTTACAAATAACTACAACATGGACCATATATTAAAAGTTCTGCAATGAGCAGAAAATTATAGAAACTATTATTGCAACATGGAAACAATGGTGATTCAGGCAATACAGTGACAAAAATACTAGTAAAATGGTTACTTCTAATAATACAGAAGAAGGATCATAAATGTAATGACCTTTTATCATTGGACAAGATATTGGAAAACAAAATATATTAGTAGGCTCTGATTTGCTCTTGACTACAAAAAAAAGGTCGGATCTTCATTTTCAGTTTTGCTAAAAGGAATGAAAAAAAAATAAGAGTACAATAACTCGGCAATTTGGAGCAGGGTTTTCTCACATCCAATGTCCCTTTTTATTTAGTTTTTATTGTATTAATTGGGGTGACATTGGTTAGTAAAATTATATAGGTTTCAAGTGTAAAACTCTATAGTACATCATCTGTATATTGCATTGCATGTTCACCACCCAGAGTCAGTTCTCCTTCCATCACCATATATTTGATCCCCTTTATCCTCTTCTATGACTGTCTGTCTCCTTACCTTCTGGCAACTACTGGATTGTTGTCTGTGTTTATGATATTTTGTTTCTATGTTTCTTTGTTGCTTTGAGTTTTATATCCTACATATGAGTGAAGTCATATGGTATTTGTTGTTTCTGTATGGCCTATTTTTCTTAGCATGATAATTTCATGATCCATCCATGTTGTTACAAGTGTCAGTATAACATCTTTTCTTATTGTTAAGTAATATTCCACGGTATATATGTGCCACGTCTTCTTTATCCAATCATCTATTGAAAGGCACGTTGATTGTTTCCATATCTTGTACAAATTGGGAATGAAAAAGTTAAATTGTCACTTTTTATAGAATTTTTTATATAGAAAAATGTAAATATGTCAATAAAATCTATCAGAAACAAGCAAATACAGTAAAATTGCAGAACACAAAAATCAATGTATAAAAATCTACTGCATTTCTACAAACTAACAATGAAATTCATAAAAAAAGAGAAAAAAATAACAATTCCTTTGCAATTATAACAATAAATACCTAGAAATAAACTTAACAAAGGATCTCACACCCAATTTCTAAAATATAAAATAAAAAAGGCTTTGGGCCACAAAACACTTAACACTCATTAAACTAGTCATGAGATCAACTGTATGTGTATCATATTTATTGATACCTCTGTACAGATTACAAGGTCTCCAATTAAGGACCAATAGTCTGGTTTATAGTAATCTACTCATTGGACAAAATACTTCAGGGAAAAGAGTCTAATCATCTTTACCACTTAAGATATATTAAACCATAAAGGGAAACACTGAAATGAGAAAGCAAAAATTTATTTAAATAGGAGAAGTAGATTATGAAAATTATCATGAATACAGTTATAACCTTTGGAGTGTTATCTATGTTCAAACAAGTAAGTAGAAAATCTAATTAAGTTGCAAGGAGAGTGATACTGACTAGTCTTCATTAATCAAGAGGCTAAAATTTTTTGAGATTTATAGCTGTGTTGGTTCCCCCCACAATCTACTGGCAGTATATAGAATAAATATGTTTTTTTCCTGTCATGCTACTAAGGTCAAAAGAACAATGTAAATGAAGGATCTCCTAGGAAGTGAAAACAGGAGTTATGGAGAATAATGAACATGTAAACTTCTTCCAGGAAGCAGAACTAAGGTTTCATCAAATATTCCCCTTCTTCACTAAGACAGTGTCAACCAGAGACTCTGGACTCTGAGCCCTATCTCATAGCTGAATGGAGATTTTTTTTTTTTTTAAAGAGTTATTTTTATTGTTGTTGTCTTTTTTTAACTGAACTGTAGAGGGCCTCACCGCATTCGGGAAGCACACCCCAGTTCAGCATGTGGGTCCGCCTGGGCCGGAGCCAGGATTTGATACTCGGTCCTCGGGGCTTCAAAGTGAGCGCTTAACCCACTGAGCCATCCCGGCTTTCCCTGAATGGAGATTTTTGTCTCACTTGGGAACCTTGAGGATAAGTGTACAAGCAGAAAGGGAAGATTGTGAAAGTCATTTAAGCTATGCTAGTAGTTTGGTTCTCTTGCTTTTGGATGCATGAGAGGAATGTATTTTTCTAGCCTCATTAACAAAGGCCTATCCACGGGACTTTTAGTGAATAAAATGTAAGTAGATATGATATGTGTCAGGGTTCTACAGAAGTTCTTACAGGATTTCCAAGTTTCTTTCTCTCAGTAGTGATATCATTGGAAGCGTATATTGAAAAGGAACATCTATTAGCCTGGATCTTGGACTGACTAACATGAACAGAGGTCCTTGCCTATACAGTGATGCTGTAACAGCAGCATGAATAAAAATTATGCCCTTAGTTATGTTGCATTATTTTAATTTGGTAGTTGCTCTATTTTATCTTAGCCAACCTATAAATTTAGCACATAATATGGGATACAGAACAAGTAGTCTTTAGTTTTCTATTTAAAAATAAAGTGATAAAAGTAAAGAGTTATATTCTGTATGTATTATTATTGTATATAAATGGACTAATGACCAAAGCAAAAGCATGAAATATAATATGGGGCACAATAAGTTGACCTTTTAGTTCAACTCATTAATTCATGCAATAAAATTTCTTTAATTAGCGTGCTTTCTCTATAATTTTTATTATAGATAGGGACAATAAAATGTGCAATAAAATTAACAAATAATAAAATATAGCATGACAAAAGTATGCAAAGTACTATAGTGAGATGATTTTATATCTGTTTCTAACAACATAAAGTTGTTAATATTAAGTTTTTCTTGCTAAATAAAAATCTTGGGTGAAATGTCCAAATGTAGTCTTAAATGATGTAGATAAGTTTGCAAGAAAATAAGAATCCTTAAAAGGAAATAAAGGTGAAAAGTTCCAAATGCATAATTTCATGATGTGATGCCTAAGCGAGTTTGACTGTCTTAATAACAAAGAAAGTTGTGCTGAATACTGATACAGTTTTGCAGGCTGAGGGGAGGGGGCTACAGGGCAGACACTAAAGCCTTGGAACGATCTGTGATATAAAATTTTGTAACTGATGGTGGGAATTATAAGGAATTATTGTAAGGTTGAATATCCAAATATAGTCTTAAATTATATCGATTGGCATACTGCTTATGCATGAACTTTCTGACAATTGCCCACAATCAATCCATAAGCAGCAAAAAAATTATTTCTATGAACCATACTCATGTCCCAGAAGTATCCCCACATAACCTTTTTCTTTTTTTAATTAATTGTTAAATTTATTGCGGTGATATTGGTAAAAATTATGCTTAAACTTTTTCAACTACCCTTATCAATAGGTAATGCAAATCATTTAAAAACAACTTATATCTTTCATCTTCAAACTCATAAAATAAAACCTTGTCATTCCCAGGAAGGTAGACATCTTTGTCTTCACCATCTAGCCTTACTGCTAGTAGTATAAACTGCGTGCCCCAAGACCTGTTCATTTCTCTGGGTAGCATGTAGCTTAATAAATTTCATCTTTCATAAAACTTTTGGCTTCCATGTCATTGTTTACTACCTCAAATTAGGAATCACAATCAGTCTTCCACATGATAACTTAAAATAACCCAGCACTTAAGCATCATCACAATTAGGAAAACAATGATACTGTCCCATTTCAAACGATACCTATGGCCATCTTAGTGACACCTTGGTATAACCCAGTGAGATTAGGATGACCATAAGGTACCATTTGAAATAGGACAGTACCATTGTTTCTGTCCCATTAAAATAGTACATCTATTCAGATTAATCATAATTAAATTGCTGAAGTACAAATGAAATAAAAGATCAAAGGTATATAAATTATATATATATAGTTCTAACTAGTCAGAAAATGACAATTTAGATGATACCTTCTTGAATAACAAGAAGGATAGGAAGCAATACTTCTATTTAAAATGACATCAAATTCCTGGGAAAATGTATTGCTATCTCACATTTCTATATCAAAATAAACTTTAAGAGGAATGTATAATAATAATGTTAAAACCAAAATAGAAAGTTTCACACTGGAAGACCTTTCTAAGAACCAGTAGAATATGCATACAGAAAAAGAACGCATATCTAACAACAGAGGAGTAAAGTTTTTCTTTAAAAATAACAGTTGAGTGGTGTGTGAATAGAAGATCATGTTAATAAAGTGGAAAGAAAATGAGAAATAGAACAGGTATGAAAAGAACCTATTTCAGATAATATGAAAGGTCGTTATGAAGACTAGGAAAGAGATCAGAGGACATATGTCAATTCCATACCCAAAGCCATATGAGATCCAAGTTACAATCTCTTACACGCTATTCAAGGAGCGTATACTATTAAATAGACAATAGGGAGACAGTGGAAGTTCTTAATCGTGTTTGTGATATTCAGATTGTGTTACCAAAATAGAGGTATTGTAGCAGCCTTGTAGATAGATGGTAAGAGGAGGCAAAACACAATTAAAGGGAACTTATGAATACCTTTTAAAAAAGAATATTGAAAGTGTGAATGAAATTTTTATAAAGTTGGAGTGGCAAAGATTTGTGAATGAATTAATAAAAACAGAGAAGGAACTACATGTAATGCATTTTTAAAGTTTTTGCCTGAGTGTCAGGGAGGATATTGATCAAATTTATTGTGCAAGGAATTAACATTAATTAAGGAATTTTTATTGTGCAATGAAAAAAGAAAGAATGTTGGGTGATGAATAGAAATGGAGAAAAAATACTTAACTGTTCTATGAAATAACTATATTAAAAAGAATAAGAAAATCCCTCAATGTTCACAAGTATTTTTAATTAAAAACCTAGGTGTGGCAATTAGAAGTCTGAGGTAGAATAGAGAAAAAACTTATTTAAGGGGAGAAAGTGAAGAAAACATGGAGAATAAATAATATATTTATATTGAAAGGTCACAAATGATAAAATATCTAAACAGTCAAATACAATAAAATACACTACAATCTTCAGTGAATGGGGAGAATTATAGAAGGAGGGAGATGATTGCAGAGGGAAATAATCATATAATATGAAGGCACAGAGATCAAAGTGCTGCTCTTTTTGAGAGTCTATACATTAAGCAATTTGGGGGAGTGAGGTTCAGTTGTTTGTAGAGTCTGAGATAACCTAGAATGTATGGCGTGATGATAAAAGTTCTCATGCAAAGTCGGGAAGTTAATCGTGATGGTCATGTAAGTGTGAGTAGCTATGCTAATTACAGTCTCCTCTATGGGATTAGACTGTTAAACTGGACATTTGAGAGCAGGAGTAAAGGAAAATGGAAGACTCAGCAGTAACATAAGGAGCTCTGTAGGTCTCAGTTCAAGACTGATATTTTACAAATTCTGGGAAAGCAAGAAACAAGAGACCCTTATAGTTAACATTAAAGCCCAGCAATGTTGAGACTGAGGGACAACTTAATAGTATTTAACTTCCATAGTTTTATTCTTAGGCTATACTTCTTCCAACGTGTGGAAGGATAACAAAAGAAAAATTCAGTTTATCTGAAAGCCATTCAAATACTTTGTTGTAAAAAGATTTGACTTGGAAATACAACAGATTGTTCTTGCTAGAATAAAAACATTATTGCTTTGACCATGATATGAAAGTGACAGTTTAATTTATTTTCAGATATTATAGATTTTCTATTTCCAGTTCCTTTTGGAAACAGAAAAGTAGGGATGCATAAAAATTTTATAGAAAGGAAAAAATAAGATAAAATAGAACTTTAAGAACAGATGAGTAAAAATAAAGTTCCAAAGTAAGTGAAATAATATTAAAATTATCACTTATTAGCATTATTGCTTAGCTATGTAAGTAACAGTACAAAACAGAAAAATTTCAACATGTCTGGCAAAAGATAGTGCAACAAGGTCAAGTATGCATGAGTTAATAGTATAAGAATAATGAATATTGCCATGTTTGCCTGATTTGAAATAGTTTTGATTGTGTATTTTTTCACAAATACTGCAGTTGGGGTCAGGAACCAAAACATACTAATGTCAATCTATTTGAGGTTTCACTTCAGCTATTTTGAATATATGAATAATTTATTAGTCAAGAAGAAAAGTTGTTTATTAGTTCATTAGTCAAGAAGTATTTTCTTACTGCCTTTACAATAATAAATATTTAAAAGAACGTGTAGTAATATTATTTTACTTTTATCAGAATCATAAATTATTCTAGAAATGGAAATATAAAATTTTTGGTTCCTACATGGATTCATTTTATAAAATATAGGGTTGATGAAGTTGTTTTAAAAAATGATTTTAGGTGCTGACCTCATATTTAAAAATGTCTATATACTACAAATGTCAAGGACGCAAGAAACCAGTAACACATGTACACACAGACACTTTTTGCATAGGTTTTTGTATTGTAAACTCTTTGAGTTCTTATGCTTTTGGAAAGTTGTTTGTAAGGATTCCATTAGTAGAAACCACACCAAATTATAAATTGTAGACTTGAGTCCTATGTCTTGCTCTGCTAGTAACCAAATGTGTCATCTTAGACATGTTATTACCCTATGAATATCCTTTTTTTATAGCAGGGATAATATACTAACTATGCATACATTATATGCATATTGTGGTAATTTAAAGAATGCTTGAAATGGCCTATGGTATAGAAATACAAGAGAATGTTTTAATAATCACGAAAGGAATAGAAGTTCCAAACAGAGGCTTTGCCTTCTCCCCTACTGCCTGGATTCCTCTAGAAAGCATTATTAAAGGCCCAGAAGACTGAGGCCTGTAAGTTTTATGTAGGTCTCCTGGTAGCCACAAAACAATACCTATAATAGATACACATGGAGTCTACAGGAAGTTGTTCTAGAGTACCATTCTAAATTAAAGGGAAACCTGCACAGTGTCTAGAGCCCTCCATGTTTACAAATAAAGGAGAAGGAGGACCTTACATTCCTTACAGTAGGAACCCACTGAGGTGGCACCAACCTTGATTTCCAAATGGCACAATACATCTAATAAAGGAAAGCAATAGCAGTTACCTTATATATCTGAAAAGAACCTTGGGGATGCTTCTGCTGGTAGCTTGTCCTGTTGTTGCCATTGAGAGTCAGATGTTTTATGTGGCACATCATCTGAGAATGGCCAAGGATGTGGTTGCTGCTGCCACTGGAGCCACTCTGGTTGCTGGTTGCTTCGCTTCTGGAACACTCACTATCCAGGTCCAGGCAGACTTCAGGGAGCCGCAACTTCTGGTGACACTGCCCTGAGGGCTCATCACCAGTCTCTCTCTCTCTCTCTCTCTCTCTCTCTCTCATAGATGTCTTATGTTAACCTGCCTACCATCACTCTGTGTAACACAGAAGCTACTCAGCATTATGTGGGCTCCACCAAACCGAAACGCCACTACACCACACCCAAGTTTGCCCTGCTGCTGGGCTGGGTGGTCCTGCGCATGCGTAACACCATCTCCTTTTCATGGGCAGTCCCTGCAGGACATGCCACCTTCTCTCTATTCCATAGACACTCTTAGGAGACTGAAAAAGAACTGGTCGCTGATGAAAAGGCTGTGACTAAGGAGGAATTTCTGGACAAATAAACTGTTCTAGGTCTGCAGTTTACAATGCTACTCAACTCAGGGTTGGAGACTAGTCTGAAGCCATGCACCTTATGTATCTGTCCTGCAGTCCTGGCTGAAGACTGGTCTGCAGCTCCCCTGCTCAAGCCACCGAATGGCTAAGAACGACCATTGGTCTTCAGCTATTGCTCCACAGACTTTACAGCAGAAAATAGAATTAAGGTTGACAGAAAATGAACAGTCGTCCCCCCACCAAACAAAGAAACAAACCAACAAACCGGCCTCTTTGCTATATGGCAGGGGTGGCCAACAAGTCAATCGCGGTCGACCGGTTGATCGCGAGGCCAATTTTGGTCGATCGTTAATCATTTGCAATGTCAGGGGTGGAATTCGCGAGGCCAATTTTGGTTGATCGTCGATCGCTCACAGTGTCTGGGGTGGAATTCCGTGTACCATGGACTTTGAAGCGATTGTAGAAGACAAAACTTTCTAGCAATTGTTTAATGCATTCTGGGAATTTGCCAAGGTCATAAATTCCTAGAATTCTGACAGCCTGACACTGTGATCTCCGCCCACCCAGACAATACATTTTGACTTATGTGCTACACTTGTCACCGGACGCAACGCGTGAACGCAACAGTTACGACTCGACTCATCGAAGAACACAGTCAGTTAGCTTGAATATTTGGTAGTGTCA
>PVKE010027803.1:0-21359 GCA_004027555.1 Craseonycteris thonglongyai | reverse complement strand
CATATGTAACAAAAATATTGTTTCAAAGTTTTTAATATTTTTAACATGAAAATATTCACAAAAATTTCAAATTAATTAAATCTCATGTTGATTCAAACTTAGTACCTAAAATTTAGCATATTTTAAGTCATTTCAAAGAAAGGAAATACAAATTTATATTTACTTTTTTTGTGTAAGATGAAAGATAACTCACCTTTTCAAAAGCTGATCTGGCATGTATATCATTTTAAAATATTGCATAAAATCTAAGTAATAGATTCAGTCATATAGGCCAGGAAAAATTGTGTGGTAAACAGTTCCATTCAGAAAGGCCACCATTCAGAATAACTGAGTCTCAGAATGAGATGGAGTGTTTTGTTTAATTAACAGAAGAGACAGGCTGCTGGAGAATTGAGTCAGTAGTTGTTACAGGGGACCTAATCCATCATGATTTTCTAAAAGGTCATCTGTAGGACACCTATGTAAAAATCACCTGTATGCGTTAAAAAAGAAGACCCCAGAGCCCCTTTTTAGACCAACTCTTTCATACCATTAGTTTGTGCACAGCTGGATCCAGGGGCTCAAAAGATGTTTTCTGGCACACCTGAAACTAATATCATATTGAATGTCAACTGTAATTAAAAAATAACAAAAAAGAGGTTTTCTAGGTATGTTTTTGCTCTTCATTTTTCAGAATTAGTTAACATTTTTTTCAGGGTTAACTCTATCTGGAATCTTGCCTTTTTTTTTGTCACAAACTGGTTGCCAGGCTTGCCTAAGGCTGTATTTTCTTGGATTCATGTCCAGCAGAAAAAGTGATTTTGTATTCTCCATAGTTCAAATAAAACCCTCAGGCTTTAAATAATTACTTCAGTGGGGAACTCTGTATCTCTTTTAGATAGTTGATGACTTGATCATATTTTGTGGCAGAGAAAGATGACTGATAAGAGTATGGGTGATGGACTTGGAAGAGGAAGAAAAGACTGGAAACTTGTGACTACTGAAATAACTATTAGTAGGTAAGAAGTGAAGGGATCCTGAAATAGGAAGTGGAAGTGAGGTGAGCAGACAAGAGTCAAGAGACGTTTCAGAGGCACAGTTGATATAATTTTATTGCAGATTGATTGGATTTAGATGTAGCAAGAGAAGGTACATTTCTGGATTGGCAATGAGTGGATTTAACTTCACACATTTAATACTGTAGTATTGAATGTACATGTCATTCTCACAGGTGTGAGTATTAAATTTTACTAAGTAATTTTTTATATTTGGTGTGGTGACTATACACTTCATTCTTTGTTTTTAAAATATAGTTAGTTAATTGATTTTTCTAATGGGAAGAAAATCTTAAGCACCTAAAATAAAAATTTCTTGATCATAATGCCATACAAATTAGTGTTATTTAATCTAGCATTTTTACATGTCAATTTTGAAAGGTACTGCTTTAAAGTTCCATTTTTGTAGCATTGCTAGATTTTTGAATCAGTAGTATGTGACCCTCATAAGATCAGTCAAGAAGTATTCTTTCTCTACTCTTGAAAGAAGTGCTATTTTTTAAAAATAATGGTAAAAATTGTCCTGTGAATCCTTCTTGACTAGGAGTTTTTGGTTTTGCTGATGCTGTTGTTATTTTCACTGTTATATTTTTAAGTTTTTCAATTATAAATTTAATTTCTTTAATAACCATAGAGCTATTCCAGTTTTTGAAAGTTCTTATTTTGTCAGCTTTGACAAATTTTGTTCCTCAAGAAAACTGAGCATTTTATATAAGGTGTCAACTTTATCGGCCCAAACCTGTTAATATCTTTTGTATCTTTTCAATGTCAGTAGATTCTATACTCATGTAGCCTTTTTAGTTAGTTGTGCTACGTGCTTCTTATACATTTTTTTTTTCCATTATTTTCTTTCTGTGCTTCAATTTGGAAATTTTATGTTGATCTAACTTGAAGTTGACTGATCCTGTCTTCTATTTTCTGTCAAATCTAACCAATGAGTTTTATTTTTTAATATTTTTTTTTTGGTTTGAAAAATGTTTAATTCTTTATAGATTCCAATTTGCTATTGAAAATTTCCATTTTTTATCTATTTGGTCCAATCATCCTCTGTTTTTTTTTTTCCCCAAACATATTAGTCATAGTTATTTTAAATTTCTCATGTGGTAACTTCAGTATCTGTGTCATCTGTGTCTATTATTGTATCATTTTTCTTCATCTTTATAATCAGTCACATGTTTCCTGTCTCTGTGTACACGTAGTTTTTTATTTGAAGGAAGACATGTATATAATAGAAGTGTAGCGGCTCCACTGTGTTTTCCCAGAGATGGCATCCCTCTCCTCTCTGATATAAAATGTGGGTCTGCTTTCTCCAGTTGATGTAGTGTGGGATGTATTGCAGTTGTAGTTAAGATTCACTGTCTTATCAGTGTTCCTTAGGCACACCCATCTTGTCCTTTTGATTTATGACCAGACAAGTATCAGCCTGTCATTCTGGAAAAACTTCAGGACTTTCAGTTATGCTCTTCTGATTTTTTTTCACATTAGCTCTTATTTTCACACCCACTGGAGATTCAAATCTGGTAAATAGCCCAAAGGCAATGTCAGGTGCATTTCTGAGGAAGACATCTGTCTCACAGTGAGAATATACCTATAAAGTTTGGCAAGATTACAAAAGATTCTTGTTTCCTACTTTTTAATGTAGCCCTATAGTATTCCAAGCACAAACCCAGGGAAGAGCAAAGTGAAACTGTGGTTGTTTTAGGTTTCTCAAGATTCTAGATTGTCACTTCAAGTGTACATTAACAACCAAAGATTTTCTGGTTTCTAATTCCCCCAATACAATATGTCTCTTTGGACCAGACCTGATCCTTAGTCCATGTATAGAATGTGTTTGGGGAAGAAATCAGCCAGAGAGGTTCATCTGTCTTTGAAATGGGTCTCAAGTTAATCGGAATTAACTCAGTCTGTTTCTTTCATCATTGTCAATTTTTTAAATCATGATTTTTATGAAGTTACCCAGCCTCTATTTATTGCACAGTAAATGTTCAATAACTTCAGTTAGCCATTATACTGTACCTAGAAGCAAGGTCCTCCACCTAAACCTTAAGAGCTAGTATTTATCAGAGCTTAAATAAGGCCTTCTAAATATTTATTAGTTTTCCTATGTTATCTCATCTTCCTGATTTCCAATTCAGCTCCCTTTTCTAAATTACAGATTGTTATATATAACTGCTTACTTAATCTCTTGACTTAGATGTTTAAAAAGTGCCTCAAATTTTTTAAGTCCAGAACGCACCTCATGGGTATTTACCTCTCAAATAGGTCTGGTGAATGATACCAATATTAAATGGTGTGAATTAGAATCATAGAAGTTATCCTTGCTATCTCTTTCTACATAGTTCTCCTTATCTAGTTAGACATTGCCAATTACTGATGATTTACCATCTAAGTATCTCTTGAATAATCGATTCAGTTTACTATATCTGATTATAATCATTCACCTGGAGTACTGCAGTAGCCTCTTTGTTCTTACCTTCCTTCAATTCATTCTTAAGAGATTGATTACTCGTTCACAAAACAATCTAATTTTGTCACTTCCCTGCTTACAAGTTTTGACTTCCCATTTATTATGAGTATGCCTAAAATTTTTAATAAAACTTTTAAGTTCCTACCTGTATATCTAGCTTTGTTTTGCAAGTTTCTCTCTCATACTCTTTTTTCCCCATCCACAGTAGACTTAAACTTCTTAGTTACAAAAGAGATAGCATAATTAACCCACATATTCCCATCACCCAGCATCAATGATTGTCATTTTGTCACTTATTTTACCCTAAATCCCAGACATCATCTTATTTCTTGATAAATATGTCAGTATGAATCTCTAATTCCTCTTTTAAATAAATCACAATATCATTTTCAAGTCAAACCATCAATAATATTCAATATTATTACAGTAGAATCAAAAATGTATTCAGTGTCTGTCTCTGTCAAATAAGGATGAAGATCAAGTCCATACATCTATGAAGACCCTTTTAATATATTGATTTTCTACCTAAGTGTTGTCATTCATTTATTTTTTAAATCTAGCTTATTTGCCCTGCAAAGTCTCATGTAGCCTGAAAATTGCTGAATGCATAGCCATGGTGTTGTTTTCCCTTATATTCTGTCCTAGAGGCTTTTTCAGATTCACATTATTTCTTTTGTCAGGAAATGTGTTATAGCTGGTTTGGTATACTTCCTTCAGGAGTTTCATAATTTCAGTTGTCTACTTCTAGAAGCACAAGAGTTATTAATTAATTATGTGTGCCATTATTACTTTAACACTAGTTTTACCAATGAGATTAAAATTCAGCAAGAAACAGTTCTGTATAGTTTATCACTATAATCCATGTGACTAGCATTGTATCAGGCACAAACAGTATTTTCAATACTTATTTAATTAATTGAATGAATGAGCCTATATCCTATAACTTGTGTTGGTATGTATTTAGCCTCCAAATGGCTCTTGCTGTGCTGCCTTAAGAGACCTGTGCCTGTTACTTCCTGAGTTGGATGTGAACACAGAATCTGTGGCATACGAAGGCTGTCCAGAAAAAATCCAGCCATTGTCAATATAATAAGTTATGTGGCTGGATACTTCCCAGACAGCCCTTGTTTAAGGTCTCTGTACAAAACCCAACATGACTTATTGCAGCATAAGTCTGTGTGCCTAGGATCACCCCAGCCTACCTAAGAAAGCTCAATGCTTCTAGAATTTACTGTTTGTTTTGGTGAATACCAGATAAAATAGGCCCTTGACCTCCCTTTCTTAGACTGTTTACTGAAAAGATCTTATGGTTATGAATCCTTTCGAGATACACATGTATCTCCTCCAATTCAGGACTTTCTTTCCCAAGGACTTGAGCCATTCAATTGAAATGTAATCATCAGGAAGGATGATGATAGGACCTCTGTTTCCAGTCTGTCTGGGAGGATAGGATCCTAACTCTGATAACTGCCAGCTAGCAGTCACACTGACACTGGCTAACACTCTTAAATCTCTCACTTATCTATATCGATTTGAGTCCCTGAACCCTCACATCTCCTCCCTTTATTACCTCTTTAAAGGCTCAGTCACCTCTGCACAAATGTAACAGAGTTCAGCTCTTGCCCTGACATCAGTAGTCACTGAATAAAATCTATAGTCACCACTTGAAGTGATATCTAGATCTGGAATGTCCAATCTTTTGGCTTCCTTGGGCCATACATAAAATACACTAACACTGATGATAGCCGCTGAGCTTAAATAAAAAAACAACAACTCAATGTTTTAAGAAAGTTTATGAATTTGTGTTGGGCCACATGTTGGACAAGCTTGGTCTAGCTGTTTTCATCTTTTGTATGGACTACAATTATGGTGGAGAAGTTCTGATATCGTTGTGTCTATATAATTAGCCCTATAATTTCTTGTGCTACAAGGGTATTTGAGCTGATGAGATATCTTTGAATTTATGAACTGCAATTTCATCTTCCTGCAGCTGATTGTGGCAATACGTGCTTCAGCTATAACATTTTACACCCAAACTATAGCAAAGTTCTTTTTAGTTTTTAACTCTGCATATTGCAAAACTGGCTAAATATGAGGAGAGTGTGGGCCTTTAGAAAGAAGTTTATGAAATGAGGACCCATTTTAGTTTAGAGTTAAGTGAGCTTAGTAAAATCTCAGGGTTTTTTTCCCTTTATTCAGCAAACATGGATCAGTTCCATAAGTGCAGATTTAAGTAAACTTCTTGTCTTGATTGCTTTTACATTGTTATTGTTGTTTGAGACACACAGTGTCACTTTACACAAAAGTAATTCTTTCCTAACCTTCAACTGGAAATTATACTTTCCCCCTCATTTTCTCAGCTTACGACAGAAGGTTCAGACATAAAACAGGTCTAGTACTATACAATTGTAGGGCAATTCCAGATTAAGTTAATAAATCATTCAGGCAGAACTCATTTATCAAAAATACATTTACTTATATCACAGTTCCTTTGTGTGCAGAGGTACTAGGTTGGTTATCCAGCACTTACTAAAAAATTTATTGAGCCCAGATTTGTTTGAATGTACCAAAAAACAGACCATAGTAAAATGTAATAAAAGTCCCTATTTCTGGGAATAGTATGTTGGATGAAATGTGATTGTAGCTCATCATCATATAGCAAATGCTTAGTCCTACAGTCAAATAATTTTTTGGTATACTTCAAAATAGATAGAATCAGCACAATTTAATATATGTTTTGTTATAACTCTCAATTTAAAAGTGGTTGATATTGTCTACTGGCATACTCATATGACGGAGATTGAACCTTTGGTTTTGACCTGAGCTCCTAACTGAACTCCAGTATCTTAGGCACCATGCTTTTCCCTTTACTGCAAAATGCTCTAGTATAAAAAAGGAAAAACAGTTCCTGCAATTCACGGCTTACACACAGAGTCTCTATTAATACTGAAGAGAGGTCCTGATTTGAAATCAGGGACAGAAATAGGGATAACTCTGCATTTAGACTTGCAGGCTGGTTCTTTGTTCTGTCCCCAGTAGATGGTGCCACAGTGAGTAGAGGTGGGCATTTTTTAGGTAAATAGGCAGATGTTTTATTGCTGGATAGGTCAGGCAAGCTTGGCTGATGTTATTCTACCAGATTAAAGCATAATTAAGAGAAAATATTTTTTAGCTACAAGAATGTGCCCTCCATTCTTCTGTGATAGGGCCACACAAATATTTACTACAGCTGATAAGTTAAAAATAATTGTAAAAAAAAAAATGTATGTTTTAACAAAGTTCAGGAATTTGTGTTGGGCTGTCCCAGGCCGCATGTGGCCTGTGGTCCACAGGTAGGTCAAGTCTGATTTAGGACATTTCCACCCAAGCTTCTCTCTCTTTCACTCAAGGGCAGCTATAAGCTTGGGCTTCCCTGGCTCCTGCCCCATGCCCCCTCTAAAATCCTTGCATGCTTACTCAGGTCTCGGTGCATGCTGTACGGAGGAGTAGCACATAGCCGCTACTCTACTGTCCTCTCTTAACTACACTTACTGAGACTTCCTACCTTGAGGTCAGGTCCTGCCTACTTCCTGAGACGTTCCTGCCCAGACATTCATCAGCGGTTTCCCAGCATCCAGAATTGTAGGGTCGGGGGTGAGTCTTGGTGCTGTGAATCTGGCATCAGTTTTGCTTACTGTGTATCTGCTTGGTCTCTACAACTGGTCCTCTCTCTCTCTCAGTTCTCTATCCTGGACCTAGAGTTCTGATTGAAAACAAGGTCTGGTTCTGAATCCAGGTGTACTTGGCTGACATTTGACATGCTCCCTAGTCATCACCATCACTTCCTTCTGCAGAGGTAAATTCTGTTCCTGAATTGCCAGTCACGAACTATGCTTTGTGGCCTGATTATTCAGGTTTATACTGCTTCTTCCCTTTTCCGAATGAGCTCTCCTGTGACGTCTGGATTAAATCTCTATGAATGGCAAAACCAGACTAAAGCTTCTTCTCTGAGTTCGTCAAACATAGTGGGTCAAAACGCTAGTTGTAACCAGAGGTCAGTCTTTTAGACTGGTCAGTTTCTCTAGGCCAGTCTAGGTTTCCTTTCTTGCACTGGGCCAATTTGGTTGAGCTTTCATCATGCATGGGAGCTGAGCCCGCTTGTAGTGATTTAAGTTAATACAGAAATTTGAATTCTCTTCTTGTTCTCAATAGGACTTTGTGGAGGGGAGAGACTGGGCAAACTGGCGTCTATACCATTCAGCTTTTGAAACTAACACTAATGATACAAATTTACCTATATCGTTTACTTTTCCTCTAGTTATATATTCTCCAGAATCTCCCTAGCAACAAGATAGTTATATATTCCCCAGAATCTCCCTAGCAACAAGATCAGTTTGTCATAGTTTACTTTTATTTTTTTATAAAAGCTGTCAGCATTCAAACAAAACCATAGCTTGTTTGTATTTTTCCTTTTGCTGATTTCCCTCCTATTTACAAACAAAATGTGTACAAATAATTTGATAACAAATTAGTCATAACGAGCTCAGTTATATTGCATTATATTACCACAATTTCAAAAACAACTCCTTCTATTTTCTAACTAATCCTAGGTACAGGGGTGACCCAGGATTAATTTGCTGCAACACTGTTTTCCCTTTTTCTCTTTCATCTCCCTTTTACATAAATGCTCTTTGTTACAATTAGAGATTGCAGGCAGGCAGTCTCCTGGTTATTCTTTTGAAGTCATCATCTCAGATCAGGAATCCATGGTGACAGTTAAAAAAAAGATCACAGGGACTCTCCAGGAAGCCTGGGGCAAAAGAGAGTTTGATGTGCTGATGATTCTTTTAAGTAGAGTTATCCTGTACATTTCCAGAGAAGCCACTGGGATTTCCCTCTAAACAACTATCATAAAATCAAGCATCACGCTGCTCCTTGAAATTAGAGAGGAAGCATAAGCGCTTTCAAAAAACATGAAAATGTTTGAACTGAGAGATGTGCTAGCTAACAAACCTTCCTATAAATATAGTCACTATTATTTCTTGTACAGATGATGAGCATGTTATTTTCATGAAAATCATGGAAGAATTTTTTTCCCAGATTCCATTTTCCTTATCAGTGGTTTTATTATGTTACAAATGCTATACATTTTGTATAAATATAAGTTACTGTTTGCTTTGGCTTTTAAGTAGCAATAAGACCAACTTGTAGCTTCCTTTTAACATACAAAATCTGAATACCAGCCAATCTTGCTGGGGGCTTCAGCTTATTTTAAAACATTTTATAGCATTTATCAAATAATTCCCTCACTTATTACTTGTAATTATCAGAAATATATGATCTAAGATCTTACTTAATTGGATGCAATCAGTAACCTCTTTTTTGATGGTATTTTATGTATTCTAATGTCTTTGGCAGTTTGTTCTCTGCAGCTGTCTTGGCAATCGTTTTGTCTTTTGTGATACTAACTGCTTGGTGAAACTTGGTCACTTCCAGAGCAGTTGTCTTTTGCACGATTTCTCCAGTCTCTTTTCCAATTTATTCTGTTGTGTATCTTTCAGACATTCTGTATCTTCTGGTCTAGAAACAGAAGTTATTTTTATTAGCATTTTTAATGATTTCTTTTTCTGAAATACCATGTGATTTTTGGAAGAGATCAGTGAGACCCATTTATTCAGTCTCTCATCTTGATTCAGCCTTCTTACTCATTGAGTTCATGACTCATGCAAGAGCAGGAAGAGTATCACTTACTGTTCCATTACTCACGTGGCATCTGTGAGATGCCTGTGAGTATAATCTAGCATATTTTTCTACATTTTATATTAGTTTGTATCAATTTTTTATGAAATGAACATGTTTAGAAGTTAATATTTTTTTTATCATCTAACCTACAATATATATATATTTTATCATCTATCCTACAAAAATAATTTTATATAACAATGTAATAGCTAACACTATTTTTGCTGGAGTCTCTCAGATGCCACATGAGTAGCAAGCAATGTTATGAAAATTCACAAGGGTAATATGAGTGAAACGTTTCTGACCCCATATAAAGGCAATGAAAAAGCAAAAGATAAAGAAGCGAACAACCTCATCAAAACCAGTGGGGTAGTCTTTGGTGTGAAAAACTAAGAAAACTAGGGAGCAATATAGGGACAGCAGAAGGTCACTTCCTAGAAATAAGTTTCACTAATTGCATGTGACTTTTAGGGATCAGTAAAGCATCTTACCTAGTTTGGCTAGCTGTTCCTACAGGGGTAGGCAACAGCTACTGAAATCTGCCTGTCACTCTGAGAACTCAGGAAAAATATCCCCATTGCCATTCTCCTTTCTTCTCCTCCCAATTCTGCATTACTATCTCACTGGATAAGCTCCACACTGCTGGTCTTATATGGGACACAGTGATGATTTCTGTCTTTTCTACACTGGAGGAGGATGAAAGGTTTCTGTCATTGCTAGAAATTAACTGAGTGTATCTAGTGAAGATGGTTTGAAGAGGAGAATGATTTCAAGGCTGTTTGGGCTATCAAAAAATGAAGATTTTGCCAGGGATAAAGTAACAAGTATTCCATAAAGAAGGCAATTCATAAAATAATTTATGTAAAACCCAAAGCTCAGTTCATGGTGAATTCTCAACCATATTTTTCCCTTATGTGTTTTGGTAACCGATTTGAATATTCAAGTTGATCCCTATTTTCTCATTGGCGTTTTCTGGGGTATTTTAACTGATATATTTCTCTGTAGTGAAGTGGTTGTAATTTTGTATGCTACAAAGTAATAGTGTCACACTTCCCTTGAAGAATGTCTAGGCAAAGATTAAATTATTCCTTTCAAATGACACTCTGGCTTTAATCCAGTCAGGAGTAGAGTGAATTTGAAACCATATTCTTAAGCATTGAACTAAGTAGTTCAATCTTGATATATATCCCTTTGCAACTTTTAGAACTTCAGTACATATAAGAAATAAATTCTGTCCTGGAAAATGAAAATTAAAGAATTTCAGAAGTTCTATTAGAAGAAATGAAATAAGGAGACCACCCTTTGAAGTTTTCTGAGACTTCTGAATTTTCTCAACTTTCTGGCATAGCTAAGACAGAAAAGTATATTATGTTTCCTTTATGACTCCTTTTTCTTTTTTAATTGAGTTAACATTGGTCAATAGCATTATATCAATAGCATTATATAAATTTCAGGTGTACAACATTATAATTTGGTATCTGTGTACACTATAGCATGCTCACCACCAAAAGTCTAGCTTCCATCTGTCGCCATATGTTTAAGCCCCTTTAACCATTTTACACTCACCCTTTCCCTTCCTGAACTACCAGTCTGTTTTAAAAGTATACTTCAGACTAATTTTTTAAGTTAAATTTATTGGGGTGACATTGGTTAGTAAAACTATATAGGTTTTAAGTGTACACCGTCTATATATTGTATTGTGTGTTCACCACCCAGAGTTAGTTCTTCTGTCATCATATATTTGACCCTTGATCCCCTTACTCTCTGCCAACCACTAAACTTTTACTGTTAAACTAATTTATAACATTACCTTTACCTCCATTATTTAATATTTGACATGAGCTATTAAAAGGGGTATGGGGAGGAGTTGGGAGTAGGCACCAGATACATAGTGATGGAGGGAGAGCTGATTCCAGGTGGCGAGCACATGAGGCAATACATAGACGATGTAATATAGAGTTATACACCTGGAACCTATGTAATTGTTACCAACCAATGTCACTCAAATAAATTAAACAATAAAAAAAAAATGGGGGGGGCGGATGGCTGTGGAGTAACTTCCTGTGGCCTGCCTGTTGTGACGTGGGACGTGCTCACTTGACAAGAAGTCATTATCATGATGTGTTTTAAACTCATGCCCAACCCTCCTAGATCATGGGAGCAGACAAGTCAGGGTCAGCTAGTCCCCGGAGGGCACCTGCACTCATCATTAGAGAAGGTCCCCTTTGCGAAGAGGAAGAACTCACCATATAGCTCTGCCAAAGACAATTCAGAAGCCACCTGCTTATCTGCCCTCTGTAGACAGCCGCTGGCCTTCTTTTCCTGTCTAATGCCTCACGCTGGAGGATGCATGTGCTTGTTTATGAAGTATAGCATGATGGTTAAATAACTGTTCGACATTTATGTACTAGCAAAATGAGAGCGATGCACTTTATCTCCCCCAAACTTGTGTTCTCACCTGTAAAATTCGGTAATGATATCTACCCAGTAGTTGTTATTGATAGAAATTAAATGAGTTAATGTGAAGAAACCATCTTCCTTTTTTTTCTGATTTAGTCTACTTCAAGATAGGGGTTAATACAGACTGCATGCTCTCTCTCTATAAGCCTTGAATCATGTGTTTAGTGCTTTGTCACATGAAGAAAATTTGTTATATCAGTGACTATACTTTTCTGGATATATATTTAAAAATATTAATTCAGATAGGAATAGTCTATAAGTGGATGAGGGAGCCACCATTTCTTTGTTTAAACCTTTGGTTTAAGGCAGCTAATCCTGGGGAAAAGAGATGTGCTTCCCTGAAACTCATGGAGGATGTCACCATCTCCCTTTATTGCAACTAAACAAATTAATAAGAATTGTCTAACACGTTTCCTATGAAAATTATTCAAATTATACTTTACACAGCTTCTATCAAGCATTTACAGTTATTTTCATTATTTTACAAAGGAATAAACCCAGGCTTATTTGGCCCTGGTCATCTGCCCAATGATTGGTCAAGCTGGGAACTAGTTCTAGCAAGCCTGACTCTAGAGCATTATTCTTATGTACTGTTTCCCTATTGCTTCTGGAGAGAACTGATGTTTTGGAGGCTCCATTCACTATTGGGTATAAACCCCGTGTTTGATCCTTAGTTCATGGGTCGGTCCTAGTTGTGCAGACAGAGTAGTAGGGGACTTTCACCAGGCCACACGCTGGGGCTCCCTGATTAACTTAGCTTGCCTCTTGCTCCTGGTATTCAAGGAAGCATGGCCCTTCTTGCATTAAACACAAGAGAGTATGGTATGTTGGGAAAGGGATAGGAAACTTTGCTAGTTGTGTTCAGATTATTCTTTGCCTCTGCAATGCTGGCTATGACAGAAACAGGGAGAGTTGTTTTGCTTGTTAAAGATGAATGCGTGTATGAGGAGGAGACCAGAGCTAACTTGAGGTTTTATTTTTTAATGAATTTTTTTTTATTGTTTTTGACAGAGAGAGAGAGAGAGAGAACTGAACTGGGGGAGCTCCCAGTTCAGCATATGGGTCCACATGGGCCAGGGCCAGGATTCGATCCTTGGTCCCCAGGGCTGCAAAGCAAGCGCTTAACCTACTGAGCCATCCCGGCTTCCCCTTAATGAATTTTTAAGATTCAGTTTGGGCTCTAATTTTCAGATTAAGAAACAGCTTTTCACTTAAAGGGAGCCAGAGGAAAGAGAGAACCCATAACAATATTGGCTTAATTGTCCATTCTCTATCTTTCCAAAATGTCTGGAAACTAAATGAATGCCAGATACTAACATCCTCTGTGTAATCTGCTTGCGATAAACCTGTGTTCCAAGGAGGTATCTTCTAACCCAGACATGAAAAAGCTGGCATTTTCCCAAGGGCCCAGATTCAGTGGAAACACCAAGAATACCCAGTTATGGCTGAAGATTTCGATATGTACCAGTATAGTAGGAGATATTGTAGCATTTCTCATGATGTGGTTTTCATACCAGAAAATCACTTGAAGAATGAATTGAAAGAACAATTTTCTATGAACTCTGCACCATGAAATTCTGATTCTAAGGCAGTTAGTGTGAGGAAGGGCCTAGGAATCTGATTTTCAACTTAAATTCAGTAGATGTTCCTGACTTGGGTGTTTTGTGCCAAAATTTGAGCAGCATTTCCCCATGTAGATATACTTACTACAGTATGAATTCTCTGTCAGGGAGGGGTATGTGCATCTGCATTAAAAATCACACAGCGTATTAATATTAATAGGCAGAAATTATTAAAATAGATGGCATTTAACTTCATGAAACCCAAGTTAGGAATCAGGTACCAGGCATGGAGAGACTGAGTCCCAAGATGGTTAGAACAGCTTGTCGAAGCGAGTCAGGGGTGGTGTTGTCATCATGGCTCTGGAGTGTCATGTCATAGGTTCCTTGGGAAATGGGTCTGTCAATCAGATGACATCTAAAACAGCCCAGCCCCTTGCCATCCATCCCACACCCACATAAAGCAGTATATTATATCTCTGATGCCTGAAGCCAAATCTAAGCCAGCTCAGTGGGGAGCAGGCTTCTTTGAGCCTCCTGAATTAAAGGCTGTTTTAAAGAAAACTGCAAGTATCCCCTCCATGTAATTATACCATCTGCCCATCCTGCAGGCCCAGTGTCCCCTGCTCTGTTGGGCACCTGCTGAATTGCACCATAGGGTAAGGTCCTCATTACCTGGAGAGACCCCAGAAGTTATCTAGTCTAAACAATTCACTGACTCACGTAATAAAAGAGTCCAGTGACAAAGAATATGCAGCTCAAGGTCGCTTATGGCCATTTAGAAACAGTGCCAGGTACACACGAACAGAAAGTCTACTTATATTTATCTGGCATCGACCAATCCCCAGGGGTGCCAGTTACCTGAGAGTCTACTGGAGTTTACTCACCATCTCTCAAACCTGAGGGCTAGAGGAAGTGACAAAATCACATGAACTTTCCCAGAGTTTAGGTGGGAGTGAAAGCAGGGCAGGAACTAGTATGAACTGTGGCAGTAGCCCGAAAAACGGAAATGGGCTGCGAGTCTCTGAGCTCCAGCTCTGACTTCAATAAGGAACATTTCCAAGCCCTACAGCAACATGCAACACGGATGCCGACATAGGGTAGAAATTCCAAGGGGCTCATGAGGCTGCATATTTATGGATGCAAATCAGGCTCCACAGCTACAGCACTTGGCTCTAAGGTTTCAAATGTGGGTGTTAACAGGGATTCCTGCGAGTTTCTATGAATATTAACCAGAAGAGGGATGTCAAACAGGCGGTGAGAGTGTGTAGACACTTCTCTCACAGCCTATTTGAGATATGCAAGCCTCTGGCAAAAAAATGCCCTGCTCTTTCTATTTAGCTTCTTTGTGATCTGAGGCAGGGCTTCAGCAGTGAGAGAAAGCTGGAGAACCCCAGGCCGGGGACCCCTGCAGAACGGCCAGCAGTCCCGGCCTGTGAGTGGCACAAGGGCCACGGCGTTTCCTGCCGAGTCCCTGTATCCGCTATCTACTACTGCATAACAAATCGCCACAAGGCTTAGGGGCCTGAAACAACATTGATGGTCTCACATTTTCTGTGGGTCAGGATTTAGGTGTGGCTTAGCTCTGGTTCTTTGACAAAGCTACAATTAGTTAAGACAGGCTTGACTGGGAAGGGTCTACTCCCCAGCTCACTGAAATGGTTGTTGGCAGGATTCAGGGGCTGTGTGGCCTGCTCCACAGTGCAATTTGCAACACTTCATCAGAGTGAGCAAGGGAGTATGTGCTGGCAAGGTGAAAATCTGTCATTTGGGCGGTACACAATTACACAGTTTTGTCTACAGTTGTCCAAACTCATCAAACTGAAGAACAATTTCAAGTTTTTAAAAGGTTTATATGGAAACTTGCTGAGCTATCTTTACAAGTTTCTGTGAATCAAAACCTACCTCCAAAATAAAAAGTTTATTAAAGCAAATATTACTTTAAAAGAGAGATTAGAGACGTCCAAACTAATGGTAAGGATTCTGGACATGAGGCAATGACATTTTTTAACCTGAATGAATTCTCAGGTAACACTAGAGAGCAAAACTACAAACCCATTGGTAGCATTTACAACTAAACAAGGTGATAAGGTAACTGCAACAACCCCCCACAATACAAGTACCAATCATAATCAGCCATGGAGTATTGGTATCTGTGCATGAGAAAGAAGCATAGGAACAGCCCCAAATCTCCCAACAGGTATTCATTCACGGGGAAGGTAAAACTTCTCTAATACTGGCTGAGGGCAAGGGGCTGGCCACAGAAAGATCTAAGGAGGTTAGGCCTTCTCAGAATTGCCACAGACTTCTAGGACAGGGCCCTATACCAAGAAGAAACTTTTGGGATCAAATTGGATAGGTTAGAGACAACATAAACAAAGACAAGATATAAGATACAGTTAAAGAGGCAAACAGAAAGATTCCCCACTGTGCCCTTCTCATCCCAAATCTTCTGGCGCTGAACAAAACAACAGTAGAGAGAACTCTGTAGAATTTGAAAAGCTCCTCTAAACCAAGCTTATTACTGAAAGTTCAGAAAACTTAACCCTACATAGAAGAAAAGGATCAAGATCAATTCTCACAAATTTATTATAAGAATATAATTACAGATAAGAATAGAAGACTTATTGATAAAATCCTATATAACTAGAAATTCAGAGACTGCTAAAGGACATATAGTCAATGAGAAGTTGATATAGTTAGAAATGAAAAAAATTCAGAAAAGAGAACTCAGGAAAGAATTAGCAAAAAATACAAATATTTTCAAAATTGAGAAGGGATCTAGAAGGAACAACATAATTAATCAATACAAGTAATACTTCCCCTAGGGGAAAATATAATAAAAAAATATGAAGTAAAAGACGAGGATTTGAGATAAAATAATAAACGTAAAAGATGGAAACAGAAGATTCAAGGCAAATACCCTAAACTTGTGGATAAATGATCCGAAGCTACACATTTAAGGCCTGCTGCTTACCTCAAAGTATCAATCCTAAATGACTAGCACCAAGACATACTTCAGTATAATTACTATAGTTTAAAGAAAAAGGAAAAACAAACCTAACCCTTTCAAACAAGTTTTAAAAACTGGATCGAGTGATTTATAAAGAAAAAAAAAAATCTAATTGTTACCAATCAATGTCACCCCAATAAATTTAACAATAATAATAAAAAATACGTATCAGGAGAAAATATAACAATTTGATTTTATCAAATTACTTGTAACTTATACCATAACACATAAAAAGTGGCCTGTGATAGTCGATAGTTTACATTCTGGAGCCAGATGGTCTGGGTTCAAATCTTGCTTCTTTGCTCACTGTTTAGCACTATAGCACAAGCAGGTCACGTAACGTCATCCCAAAGTGCCCAGTTTTCCTCTTCTATTTTTGTTTGCTTTTAAAAGAATAATAAGAGTACTATCTCACTGGGCTACTATGAGGACTGAATATGTTAGTATGTGTGAAGCCCATAGAATAGCCACGAACACAAGGTAAGTGCTACTTACGCATGAGATATTATCATACATCTGACTTTAACTCATTTTACTCTTTCTAAGCCTAACCAAGTATCCACTTTAACTCTCATCACTTATCATGTCCTTCCTTATAGATAATGTTCCCATTGTCTTTTCTAATATGGAGACATTGTTCTGATCTTACAGAAAAGAGTGATATATTCTCATCTGAGGGATGAGAGCTTTGTTTTCTGATGAAGAATTGGTCCCATCTTTGCTCAGCAGTCTTTGAGGAAATTAATCAATTTATTTTCATTAGGATATCACTAAATCTGATACTTCCTTTATATATCTTATACCCAGAAAATAATTATCCTCTTCCTTTCATATCACACTATCAAATGAAATCATTGAAAGTAATAAATTACCTTGAATATGAAAATTAATAAGCTTATGTGAAATCTGATTTATTTTGCTCCAATGTACTATGTATAAATTAGAAATTCTCATCTTTCACCCTACTCCATACCCCTAGGATGCCTACAATATGATTAAATTTACCTTTCTGCTTCTTAACTTTCAGGTGTTAAAAACTGGCTTTTTTTTGCTGTTTGTTTTATTGAAAATCTTTTTTCTAAAACAATCTGTTCATAAAATGAGGACTGGAAATTTTGTAATCACATTCTATATTCCACTGTAAAACTTCATAAATATATAATGTAGTTAAGTAAGCTAAAAAATAACAGAAGTAGAATATTTAAAGACTCTAAGAAGATTTAAAAAATATATGTTGGTACTTTATAAATTAAACCACTTTGGTCAGCTAGTAAGAAGATTAAAGCTATATTTAAAAATACATTTAAATTAAAATGTAGTTACAAAGTATAATGGAGTAACTTACAAAGTCTCATTTGGCTTAAAAAACCCTAATGGAGTAAATGTCTTCTGCATATTGAGACATGGTTTATGGTATCTATATTATGCTGGAGGAAAAATACCAATGTTTGCAGCTCAATGAGAATACCAAAATTGATTTAAGCTTCTTTTCATTGGAGCAAAAATTTATTACATTCATCACAAGAAAGAGTTTCATTTTTTAATAGGATTTGTATTAGCATTAAAAATATTATTTGCCTCTCTACCAAAAATGTTTCCAAGTCATTTAAAATAGACACTTTTTTTCTTTCTTTTACTGTATGTAAAGTTGCTAAGGCTCATTCCAATTGGAAAAGCTTTGAAAAACATTCCTCAAGTCTTTATAAAAACGAAAGTACTAAGGGATTATAGACATTCGGTGAAGCAAGTAAGGAGCTTAAAGATGCCACTCTCTCCTAAAAACAAGTATAAAGCTAAACAAACTGAAAAATTAACAACTTTCTCAGATCTGCCATAAAAGTGAGGCCTGAGGGTGAATTACTAGCCCCCAAACTGGGAGACCCACAGGCAGATACACAGAGCATCACCACTTACTAGAGCGGGAAGTTCTGTGGGAACCAGTGGTGGGGTAAGAGACCTGAATTATCATGAATGAATTGCTGGAGGCTCACTGTGGATAACTCTGGGAGTTACAAAGCCCAAGGGAATCTAGCAACAGAGCGGCCTCCACACTTGTGTGAGTTTTACCTGTAAGAGCTCTAGCAGGCCCACACAGCCAAATGTCAGAGAAAATCCCCTTTCGCTCCCAGCAGGGGGAGACAAAAAGGAACCATTTTGAAACACCTCAGAGTATTCTGTTCTCTTAACAAGACTTACTTGCAGCGGACACAATTTTACTGGAGCCTGGCCTGCTGGGATTTTTATCAAGGACAAACCGACCTGGTGGAGGGGCTTCCCAGCTCTAATCAGCTCTAATTTTCCACACGAGGGAAGAGAACTACCCAACTCCAAAACTTTCCACACAGAAGAAAACTACAAAATTCCAGCCTCTCTAGCCATCCTGTCCTACTTAAAGGGGAGGAGCAGACTGAGACAGAGCACTGGTCTAGGGACACGGGCTCACTGAACGACTGAGCCCTAATTATAGGGCTATAGAATGCTTCCTCTTCTCCCATGACATTATTAAAGACTATTTACTACAGTTCCTTTTACTAAATACATCATGTCTGCCTTTTAACCAAATATTACAAAGCATATTAGAAGGTAAAACAAACAAACAAACAAACAAAAAACTGCTTGAAGACACTGAACTAGTATCAGAACTAGAGTTAGATATGACAGGCATGTTGAAATGATCAGACCAATTAATTTATAAAAACTGATTAGTATGCTAAGGGCTTTCATGGAAAAAGTAGACAATATACAAGAGCAGGCAGATGATATAAGTGGAAAGATGTAAATTCTAAGGATAAAGAAATGCTGGAGATCTAAAAACATTTAAGAGCCCAGAAACAGTACAACATAAATATAGTTAGCTGATCTTTGACAAAGAAGAAAAGGTGATATACTGCAGGGAAGATAGTTCTTTCAATAACTAGTGCTGGAATGACTATATGTATGCATATTCATTCACAAGCAAACTAGTTTGCATGTGAATGAATATGCCCAGATCTTAAACACTTCATAAGAATTAAGTACAAAAATCACAGACCTATATGTAAAATGCAAAATTATAGAACTCCTAGAATATAATATAGGAAAGAACCTACATGACCTTGGGTATGGCAATGACTTTTTAGACATAACACTAAAAGACAATATCAAGAGAATAATAAAACAAGCCACAAAGATTTACTTTAAGGTTCTTAAATTTTGTTTTAGTAGAATTTTCCCCCTCTTCTTATCTTGGTCATAAGAGAAGACTAAAACAACAAAAAGCCAACCCAGTGAAAGAAATCCTGCAGTTTCTTTTTTCTTTGTATCCTTAGATACTATCAATATTCAAATTTAAGAGGAGAGAGGCATTGGGGGTTCTATCACAAATCAAAGCACACAAACACCATCAGGGGATGTAGAAAGAAAAATAGGAAAAGATAGGTGGTACCAAGGGGTGGGGGGAAGGGAAACAATGAAAAATTTTTTCATTGTATTAAGGAGAACAGAAGAAAATCCAAGTTAACAGCTGCATCTCTGAGGGGTTTGGCTAATGACTGAAAATATTCATATTTCAGGGTTCAGATCAGTCAACCCCAATAGGTATTTTTCCTATACCTTATGGGAACATATAACTACATGGGGCAGTTGGGAATATCCAACTGAAAATTTGAGAGAAAAGGCAAACAGCAAGAGGATCGTCAAGCAGGGTAATTGATAGAAAACATAAAGTTGTACAGTTACATGTATTTTTAACAAACACATTGAAATATCCTTTGGATCCAGATCTATAAAGACAACCACAGTGAGAGAAAAAGAAACTATGACATGACTAAATTCTTTTTAATTCCTTTTTAAAAGAGATATTATGAATGGATGATGTCATTTCAGGAGATTATATAGGTACCAAAAAGTGAATCAAGGATTTCAACCCAGGTTGATCTGATTCCCAAGCCTATTCATTTATATTCCAAGTATCTCAATTTGTAGCTCAGATCTTCCATTGAATTGCAAAGACAAAACACTATCATCAAATTGTAAAGAAAATAAATCAAAAGTCAATTGTTTTTTAGGTTTGAAGAATTAAGAACTCTAATTAAACTAGCATGATATTAACTCTAGTTCTTATCTCATGATAAGAACTCTAATTAAACTAGCAAGAAAAAAGAGCCAGAAATACCCAACTTAAAGCAATATTTGTATAAGTTGTCAGCTATGACATCTATATAATGCAAAATTAAATGGATTTGTAAATGTCCTAAAATGGAAATCAGTCTTTTTCTCTTACAATAATAAAAAAAAAGGTGATGAGTTTTTCAGTAACAAGTTACGTTATTTGAATGGAAGAAAACACATCAGGTAGGTACAATAGATTTTCAGAATAAAACACTGACGTTGTAGGTTGGCCAACTCCACTCCTATTTCCTACTCACTGTGCACTTGTACCAACTTTGGATCACTTATACCTAGACTCATTTTATGTGAGAAACAATTTTCTGAATTTTTAAGCCCTTACAGTTAGGTATGTGATTACTTGCAGCCACAGATATTCACACTATAATCTCTAAGCCTAAGACATTTCCAACCAAATCTCTGAAGTTATGATGCTTTCCTTTCACTTAAAGAAAAAATTTGTTCCCTTTTTTAATTTTCTTCAAGAGTTAGTTACTGATCAATTAACAAGTTTTTCATTTCTCCTGGATAAAGAAAGGCTTGTTCTGTCCTCTTGTTCTAATTTTTCTGGCAATTGGTCTGCCACCAGTCCACTGTTTACGCATTCTTGAGGAAACACTCAATGCGTAAACTCATAGATCTCTCTTTATAAACTGCAACCCCAATCTTTTATGGTTGGTAAGGCATGGTGAACCTTCAGATAGTGGAAATCATAAGGCTGGGATAAGGTCAGTGTTTGGGGGCATGAATTCAGTTATAATATCTGACCAGTCACCCTCACTTTATATTCTCCCTTATCATTAACTCTGAGGATGAATGTCTATATAAGTGAGATAAAAAGACTTATCTAAGGGGCAGAAGGAGGGGACCAGTCCAGACATGGGTTCCCTTCCCTGCTCCAAGCACCTCTGCTGTACTGAGAACACTAATAAAGTCTGTCTGCCCTGCTGAAAAAAAAA
>PVKE010027802.1:0-21363 GCA_004027555.1 Craseonycteris thonglongyai | reverse complement strand
GGTATTTAGATTTTCTAGTACTTAATTTTAAATAGTTACATTACAAGTTAACTCTGAAGTAATACAGCAATATATTACAGTTGTACCTTCCTTTATATAATGGACATATACAAGAAACTGCAGAAATACTTAATTCTTATAAATTAAACGAGTTGTTCCCTTTTGTTCACTATTACATATACAATCTGACAATTAAGTTCTCAAACTTATCCTAAAAAAGCTGCTACATTACTCATTGCTGAATATCACTATGGTCACCTTCAAAGTACTCCCCTTGGGAAGCTATGTACCAGCAACAACACCTAGTCCACCCTTCAAAGAAATTTCAGAACTCTTTATCTGAAATGGCCATCACAGCTGTCATCATATTACCCTCGATGTCTTGAAAGTCATCAAAATGTCTTCCTTTCAATATTTCCTTTATCTTTAAGTGAAGAAATATGTCATTGGGGGCCAGATCAAGTGAGTAAGGAGGGTGTTCCACTAGTTATTTGTTTACTGCCTAAAAACTCCCTCACAAAGGGTTTCCTGTGAGCTGATGCATTGTCACAATGCAAGCGCCGTGAGTTGTTGACAAAAAGTCCAGGTCGCTTTCATCTAACATTTTCACACAGCCTTTTCAGGACTTTCAAACAGTCATCTTGGTTGACTGTCCAACTGGTACAAATTCATAATGAACACACTCTCACCAATCATTATTTGCTAATGTGATCTAATTTTGAAGTGTCTCCACTAATGATGATTCAAACTTAACATTTATTGTTCCATAACTAATGTTTTGCATTTTTACTTGTTTATTTTTGCTATTACTGATTACTTTTTGCATACCCCTGAATGGCCCACCATGTACTACTGCCCATGGTACGCATACCATAGCTTGAGAACCAATGCTCCAATTCAAGCTCCAACATTCTCACAATGGCACACAAAAACACACAATAACAATAATGACTGTTACTCAGCAAGGCACCGCCACACATCAACACAAACACAATTGTGAAACATTGAAATACCAAGGTTATGAAACCTTACCAAGTTGTTTGTACAGTAGAAGCACATGGGGGCAAGTTCACAAACTTAATTGTCACACCTAGTATACGCTACATTCATTTTGGTCATTTTCAATTGGCAATGGCACCTAGTACCCTAACTTTAAATTATTCTAATTTCTGTCAAATTCTCAATGACAAGCAAGCACATTGAACCCTGAAATATATCCTTTAAAGACTAAAGAATCTTTCGACAGTATAAATAATTACTGCCAAATTCATCTGCTTTGTAAATTCATTTTTTGTGTGTGTGTATTTTATCATAGAGAAATATATCTGCACTGAAAATCATTGACCCTGTTTTCTTATTCCAAATAAATGCAAGCAGCTTCTAGATTTCTCTCTTTACTGCTCTAATCTTCATTTCACATTAAATACTGTGGCTTTTCCTGTTTTGACATGTAGTGGAATGTACATGGTGATTTTGATTTATTTAGTTTGAAATCTGGTATGTCTTGTTGCACTCGACTTTGGGGCTATTTAAGTATAGCCAAACAAAATGAAATGTTCTCATGCAGTTAAGAGCAACTGCTGTATGTTATTAACAATATTCTTCCTAGGGGTACAATTTTAGAAACCATTTAAAATGCTCATCTATAATTCTACAGTTTGGTACAATGTTCATTTAAACAAGCTAAGATAACAGTGTTTTTTATTTTTTTTAAGTCATGTCAAGATTTTTTGGTAACAGCAAATAGAAGTCTGGATGATGACACTTAATTTGCAATGTGGGCAGAAAGAAATGAATATTCATTTCACTTACAAGCAGTTATTCATTTTCTGCCACCTTACTTTTCATTAAATCCCATCCTGTGTTCAGGGATTATTTGTCTCCAAGCAAACTTCATTTGTTTGGCTTTCTGTTTTTAACTTTCTAACTGGTTGCCAGATGTTTTAGATGCCATGTGAGCCCTGTGACAATTGAGGGTGAAGTGTGCCTCACTCACATGGAGAGTGACTCCATATAAGCCCAGATATTTATTGATCATACAATGGGCTGAACAAAAGACCAGGGTTATGCCCTCCAAGCACTTACAATTCATTTAGTAATTCAAGACTTACATATCAAAGTATATCAAAAACATATAATCAGATTCTTAATTCTTTATGAACACACTTTCAAATAGAAAATTTATGGCTTTATTTTATTATAAAAAAACACATTCCGAATTCTAGATTATTTGGCTAATACATAAAACCAAGGAGAAAAGTCATGCACACTTCCACCACCCAAATATAACTAAGTAAACATTCTGGTACACTTCTTTGCAGTTCCTTTTCTATGCATAGGTATTTGTCATTTTTTCTTAATAGTTGTAAACATTTTATAGTTTGCTTTTTCTCCTTTAATATGTGTTAACACATATTCTTCTGAAACCAAAATGCTAAATCATACTTCTATTATTAGATATTTATTGGTCTTTTCTCAAATTTTTATATAAATACGATTTCCCTTGGTTTCTTAATTTTTTATTTTTCTCTTCATTTTCTGTAATATTCAACAAAATAATATATTACTTTGAGTAATTTATTTTAAAAACTATATTTTGTTCTCTTTTTTTTTCAAATTTATTTTGGGGATGCTGGGATGGCTCAGCAGGTTGAGTGCTCGTCTTGCAGCCCCAAGGTCTGAAGATTGAATCTCGGCCCTGGCCTGTGCAGACCCATATGCTGAGCTGGGGTGTGCCCAGTTCAGTTCCCACCCCAGTAGTGTCTCCCATGAGGGAGGCCCCTGGCCCAATTCCTGCCCTGTGCAGCCCCACACCCACATGTGGAATAAAACTATACTGAAAAGTAATGTACAAGTATGGAGACTGCTCTGGGTTCTTCCCCTTCTCTGTCTCTCTCTGTTGAAAACAATTTTTTAAAAAGATTTATTTTATTGTTTTGAGAGAAGGTGAGAGAGAAAGGGAAAGAAAGAGAAAGAGAAGTGGGGAAGGGCCCAGAGCAGTCTGACTATGTACATCATTAGTTGTGATATAGTTTCACTCCACATAGGTGGTTTTGGGTCATGTGGGGCAGGCAAGAACCAAGCAGGGGGCCTCCCTCATGGAAAGCAAGAACCTTAACCACCATTCCAGCAGTTACCAGTTATGCCGCAGTTCAGCACATGGGTTTGTACGGGCCAGGGCCAGGATTCAATCCCTGGACCTCAAGGCTGCAAGGCAAGTGCTCAACCTGCTGATATATCCAGACATCCTCATATTTTGTTTTCTTGAAGACTGAAAAATATTTATATTATCCCGATGTATATAAAACAATTTGTCCTCAATTTGTTTATTCTCAAAGCCCTGAAGATTTAATCCACTGTATTCTTGCATTACTTGAGGCCAATATTTTGGGTTTTTAGGTCATTGGTTCTGCGGTTGATGTTGTTATTTTTAAGCTTTGTTTGGTGTATGTTTTGCTTTGATGCTTATGATTGTGTCTTTAACTATGACCTTTAAAGTTTTACCAAGGTCTATCTAGTGATCTCTTTTCATATATTTTGCTTAGAACAGAGTGAATCCTCTCAATTTCCAGATGCATTTTTTTAGCTTCAAAAATAATGTTTTTTAAACAATTATGTTTATTATTTTGGTTCCATTTGTCCAGTTCCCTCTCAACCTCCATTTCTGCTGTGTTCTTTCTCATTGTTTTAATCCCTTTCTTGTTTTTTCTCTATTTGAAACTGTTTCTAAAGACATTTTCTGGTTTTACTACCAAGTTGTCTGCCATGTCCAGTCTCTTATGAATGCCTCGTATTTAATTTTTCATTCAGACAATATGTGTTTTACACATTTTAATACAACTCTTTCCCTATTTTGGTCTGTTTGCTTCTCAAAATGGCCTGCCCTTGCTGAGACCATCACACATCTGGTTGTGACTATAACATAACTAATTTCTAAAAAATAAATAAACAAAAAACAATTTTTCATGCAATAATATCACTTTTGGAATTGGCATGGATTATCCTGTACTGCAGTTTAGTTTTACTCTGTTCAACCTTACAAAGAGATCTCTAGAGCTGTCTGGGCACTGGCATGTGGCTGTATTTCACCAAATTCCACAGGCTCTACCACAGATGGGCATGTGTGTATGTATGTGAGGGAGGCAGTTAAGGAAAGAAGAGATCTATCTGTGTTCATCTTCAATATATGTGCCCAAGTCAGTATGAAAAGAATGAGGGAGGGAGAAAAGAAAACAAGCTTTTATTGTGTTTGTTTGTTTGTTTTTGGAGACCAAGAAGTCAAATTTGGGACAGAGGTTTGGTAGAGAAAGAAGATAAGTGGCAGAGTGTGTTAGGAGCTTTGTCCCAATATCCTAACCATTAACAGAGGGACTCCAAAAGAGGCTGCCCACGCATGCTGCCCCAGAGTTGTACAGTTCACAATCTGCACAATCCTTACAATGGCTCTTCCCTAGGACCACTAAATCACATAGAGACTCCGGCATAAGTTATTTGGCTTATGTTCAATGGGCAGACATTGAGGCAACTGGCTCCCATGACAACAAAGAAAGAAATATAAGTCAATGAATGAATATTACACAATGATTCACTTCCTTACCAGAATATGAAATAGGAAAATTTGTTACATTTTATGGCTATGGTCTATATTTGGATTTGTTTTGGTCTTCTATGAAGAATTCTGAGCTTGAGAGATGGCAGTACTGGAGTAGGATTAAATCACTTATCTGAATCAGAAGTCAAAGATACAACCAAGACAACTGACCCAACTACATTTCAACAGTGGTTAAAACTTTTAAACTTTGCAATGTCAGTGAGAAATCACTTACAGTTTGAGAAGTTGTTCCTGGTTCCTTGTTTAAAACACCCTGTACTTAAATTATGTCATGAATCCTAATGTGTAGCCACAGAACATCATGCCTAAATGTAGCAGTTTCAAAAATCATACATGAAATCTGTATGTTGATATACTCATATATAAAGCATAAGAAGCTCTAAATCAAAAAATAAAGTTTCTCATATATTAAGAGTTTGACATTTTCACTTATAACAGAATAAATGAAAATGAGAAAGAATCAGTTCAGATGAAACAAAATGGGGAAGCTGGTTGTCAGTCACAAAATTAACTTCCCTGACACTTCAGGGGCCATGTTCCCCACTCCAGGTGGGATGAAGCTGCTCTGGCAGGTGCTGGAGCACAGTCCCTCCCAGGCCACACAATAACCACTCCCAAGTCCCAGGTTTCCCAGAGCTTATTTGTAGCATCAGTGACTAGTCACAGCCACTGCCATGCCCAAGCCTCCTGCAGGCTAAGCTAACCAGCATGGTGGCAGCAGGTGCAAACAGAGTGGGAGAGGGAAGAGAGAAGCTCCATGCTTCAGCAGCCAGTGAGCTTTCCCCACAGTCATTTCCATCCCCTCTGTGGGAGGCTATATCACTGTCCTCAATTCTTTATCCCTCCCTGTATCATACCCTTTCCCACATGAGTTTGTTGTTCTACCTTCTAAAGGGGCACAATTGCTTTCCTGCTCCTTGACAATGGGGTCAGCCACAGGACTTACTTTGGTCAATACAAAGATGTGAAAGTCAAGGTGTGTCAGTTCTGAGTCTAGGCCTCAAGAGGTATTCCATGTTTCTCATACCCTGACTGCATTTCTGCCATTACATTGCGAATGACATGCCCAGGTTAGCCTGCTGCTCACTGAGGGAAAATGAAAGATGTGGAATAGAGCCACCCCAGCAGGGCCTAGCCCAAATCAATTGACAGCCTAAGGACGGATGAGTTAAATAAATGCTTATTTTGCATAATACTGAGATTTTTGAGGTCGTTTATTATACAGCAAAACTGCAGCAATAGATGATTGATACCTCTCGCAGGTGCCACCTTTCTGTACTCTCCTCTCCTCTCCTGCTTCATCTAGAGCAAGTTTGTCCAACCTGCAACTCGCAGGCTGTATGTGGACCATGGTGGCTTTAAATGCAGCTCAACACAAATTTATAAACTTTCTTAAAACATTATGAGATTTTTTGCAATGTACTTTTTGTTGTTGTTGTTGTTTACCTCACCAGCTATCATTAGTACATTAGTACATTAGTGTTAGTGTATTTTATGCATGATCCAAAACGATTCTTCAAATGTGGTCCAAGGAAGCCAAAAGATTCAACATCGCTGATCTAGAGAGTAGCAAGAGGAATCTTTACACCCTGGATTAAGCAGGATCACAGGAAGTCCATTATCTCAGCCGTGGTGCATGATCAATGCCCATACAGAATTGCTTCGACTGAACAGCAGTCTGGTGGAATGCTATTGTTTAGTTCTGAGGAATGTTGTCAGAAACAGCCACCTAGGGCTCACGTCCCTGGCTTATTGTTGCCTCATACACATGGTCTCCTATTTTGTGCTGACTTCTAAGAAGTTCAGGGCCAGCCCATGGGTAATCTCTAGTAACTGCCCATGACTTCAGAGTGTGAAAATACTCTCTGTATGTCAACTTCATCCTGGACCCATGCTTCTTTCCTACTTTTATTTTTTTCCTTTCACTTTTATTATTTGAGTATCCATGTTGTATTATAGAATTCTTTGAATCTTAGTAACTCACCTTAAATCCATTTCTGAAATAAGACAAAATATAAAAAGTATAAAATCAAATATAATAATGAGAAGGAAAACTGAAGGAGTATATATACCCAGGAAGTTTTGTAATCCTACTCCAACTGCCCTCATTCCAGAAAAGAGCTTTACAAAAAAGGGTAAAGTCAAGTAAGAAGATTTCAATGACAGCAAAGATCTCAAGGTTGATGAAGACAGCTGCTGGACCAACTGGAGACACAAACATGCTTTCTAGACACAGAAAGAGTAAGTTCCACATGGACAGTGGTAAAGAGATGTGAATGAAACTAATGTTATTTGGCATTTACTGGCTGGGTGTTTAGCATACATAAACTTAATCCCTCCAGTAATCTCAAATTATTCTCATTTAACAGATAAAGAATTCAAAGCATTAGAAAGACAGAATGAAGAGTCAAATTTGTTAGTTTTACTCTAAATCTCAACTTATGATAAAACTGCTAAACTGGAGAAGCCGGGATGGCTCAGTGGGTTAAGCACTCACTTTGCAGCCCCAGGGACTGAGGACTGAATCCTGGCCCCGGCCCGTGCAGACCCATATGCTGAACTTGGGAGTGCCCCCAGTTCAGTTATCACCAGGGTGAGACCCGGGCCCAGTTCCTGCCCTGTGCAGCCAGCCCCACACCCACCTGTGGAATGAAACTATGTGGGAAAACCAATGATGTGCAACTATGGAGACTGTTCTGGGCCCTCCCCCTTCTCTCTGTCTCTGTCTCTGTATCGCTGTCTCTCTCTCTCTGTCAAAAACAATAAAAATAAATCTTTGAAAAAAAAAACTGCTAAACTGCCTGGTGCAAATCCCAGTTCCGCAACTTAGTATGTGAACTTGGGTAGGTTCCATAACCTCTCTGTGTCTCTGCTTCCTCATCTGCAAAATAATAGCACCCACTTCTCAGGACTGCTATGAGGACTAAGTGAGTAAATAAATATACAGAAAGAATTTAGTATAGCACCTGTCACATGGTAAGCAGGATAGAAGGGTTAGCTATAATATTATTGTTATTAATGGTATGTAGTAGAATGAGAAGAGAATGACCCAGATTGAGCAGCCCAGAATCAGCAGTGCCAGGTCCCATGGTGGGTTATGAAAGGGCAAAGATGAGGCTATTTCCAAGGTAGCTCATTCATTTCTGAGCCTCCATTGCCTACCATAGGACCTAGTGCAGAGCAAGTACCTAATATATGTTTATTAGGTGAATGAATGATAAACATACATGGCTAAACACTATACTATGTGGCATGCCTTCCACACCCAGTACTTTGGGTTGCAAAATTTACTTGAATGTAAAACAGCCAGGTAGAGCCTACCCTTTGGTGTCCTAAGTGTCATTCCTACCCTGCTCTGTAGTATTCTCCCATTTTACATCATAAGTTTTATATCATAATTCTCCCTCTGGGGAACTGTAAATTAGCATTTAGTTACTATTCTCTTTTAAAATAAAATGTGGACTCTAATTAAAGAAGAAAGCACAGGTGGCACTAACCTGGTCATTTGTTCCCAACTAGATGGCCACATAGCTGCCTTGCTTTTATTCACAGAAACTTCATTTTAAAAAAGAAACCATTTAGAACAGGGGTCTCCAAACTTTTCAGCCCGCGGGCCGCATTAACTATCAAACAGCAGTTTGGGGGCCGACTACACACTCAAGGTCCAAATAAAAAAGAATCAAAACATAGATGTTGTTTTTAATTATTTATTTAATATTATTTTATTCAGATAAAAAGGTCTCCACGGGCTGGATGAGAGGGCCTCGCGGGCCGTAGTTTGGAGATCCCTGATTTAGAACATTGTGTTCTGGGTGAAACAGTAGTTTAACTGTTAATGATTTACCCACCCCCACAAAAATATAATAATGGAAAAAGAAATAAAAGAAACACAGTATATATATATATATATATATATATATACATATATATATATATATATCTGTGTATATGTGTGTGTGTGTGTGTGTGTGTGTGTGTGTGTGTGTGTGTATAAAACCTCGGAAAGAGTTGGTCCTTTTCCACTCTTTGGAAACATAAGAAATAGTCTATCTGTTTTGGCACTACATTATATGGTTTATTTATTCTAAAATGCCAAGAATTTTTTCTAGCATCCCATAAAACTCAAGGCTACAAGAATGGATATGCTTCAAAAATAGAAAGAGAAAAGCCTGAGAGTTATTAAGATTTTTAAATAGTAGAGCTGATTTTAACTAGGCTTACATGAGCAAAGCTAAATCCACTTCAGCATAGGTATTAATAATAATGTGACCTTCCCTAATAATAATGTGTCTAGTTAGTATTTTCTCCAGTGTAATTTTTGAAAGTTCATATGGCATGGGAGAGACTGCATGTGGCAAAATAACAAATGAGCTAGCAATTAAAACTCAAACTCTTGGATAAGCTTAGAAAAAAGGAGAGAAAATGTCCCAGGTACCAAGGCAAAGAGGTAGTTGATAGCCAGAGAAGAAGGTATATGTCATGGGAGATGACAGGGAATTCCCCGGAGTCCACCACAACTGAGTACTCACTGGCCGGAGGGAGATGGGACTCAAACACTATTAATAGGCAAGAGTTTAGACTTTTTAAAAATGTATTACATATTTTTTTTATTGTTAGATTTATTAGGGTAGCATTGATTGGTAAAAATTACATAGGTTCCAGGTGTACAATTCTATACTTTAATGCTCACTCAGGCACAATACACAAGGTGTCTGGCCAAAGAGGGTCATGATTTGGAAGGCGAACACATGAAATCTGTGTACAAAGCTAGAACTATAAAAGGCTTCAATTGAAATGAAAGGATTAATAAACTTTACCCATTGGCCAAGAGAGATGACAATGGATCTTTTCTCTGCTGAGTATCTCACTTAATCATAATAAGTTGTCTGATAGAACTCAAAGCCAAAATCCTGCCTAAAAAGAATTTGAAGTACAAATTTATTTTACCCACTTATTGTGGAATGCTCAAAGGTAATAAATTAACATCAAAATTAAGATGAATTAGGTCAGCTTATAAGCAAGCTTGGAAAGGCAAAATCGAAGCTACTTTGGAAGTTCTACTGGATGCCAAAATTAGTGGACAAAAGTTTGAAGAAAAGCAGGAATTGCCTTGCCTCCATTTATCTCTCTCAAGGTATTTATATTCAACAAAAGGAACTTTACAATGAAGAAATATGCTAGACACTATCAATCATGTGACCAAGGTCAGTATTACCAGTAGTAAGACATTCTGACATCATGAACCCTTTCATATGGCACACTAAGAAGGAAACATTTCTGTAGTATTCTTGCCAAACAGGAGAAAACATCAGACAAATCCAAACTGAGGGGTATTCTACAAAATAACTAATCAATACTCTTCAAAAATATCAAGGTCATAAAAGACAAGGGAAGACTGAAGAACTGTTACAGATTAGAGAGACTAAGAAGAAACAATAACTAAATATGCCAAGATCCTGAGACAGAAGAAGGACATTAGTGGAAATGTCTTTCAAATAAGGTGTTTAGTTTATAATATTTCTTGGTTTTGATAATTGTATTATAGTAAGATGCTGATATTAGGAGAAGCAGAATGAGTAGTACATGGGAACTCTCTGTTCTATTTTGCAAACTATTCTGTAAGTCTACAATTAAGTCAAAATAAAAGGACGTAAACAAAAACAAACAAACTTGTCTGAAGGGCCAACCCAGGAAGCAACAGAGCGCTGCAGTGGGGAAGAAAGTCCAGTTTCAAATGAGCTCAGAAAACATAAAAGTAAATTATTTACTATGAGTAAGAATCAGCAGATACAACAGAAGGATTAGTAAACCATGAATGAAAACAATAAAATAAAAATCAGTAATGGAATATGAAATTATTATGCTTAAAATTATTAAATAAATATAGAGAAATAAAAAGAACAAGATGCCATGTAAAAGAACAGAAAACTTAAAAAGAAAAAAAAACCTAAATAGCACTTAAGGAATAAGAAAATATAATCACTGAATCTATAAAATGGATGATGGATTTAAGAAAAATTCCAAGAATGCAGCACAGAATGAAAATTAAATGAAAAGAATGAACAAAAAGTTAAAATATATGGAGAAGAGACAGAAGTTTGACAAGAAGTTAAGAGAAAGAACAGATTCACAGTTTGAGAAAAAAAAACAGAGAATGGTCAAGAGAAGATATATGAAGAAATAATGACTCAAAATAATTATCAAATTGAAGAATTACATATAGTACCAAGATACACTCAAAACAAAGAGAAAGGCAACCAGAGGGAAAAAAGAAATATGAATACAGAGAAACAATTATATTAACAAGAGACTTACCCACAACCACATTGGAGGGCAGAAGATAACAGAATAATATCTTCAACAGTTCAAGGGAAAATAACTATAAATCTACAATTATTTATCTACCCAGTTAAATTTCAAAATAAATTTCAGAAAGTAAGAGTTTATTCTCAGTTACAAAGCAAGTCTCAATAAATATCCAAGAAACAGTATCATGCAAACCACATTTTCTAACTAAATGTAACAAAAATATAAATCAAGAACTAAAAGAAAGCCAATGTCAAACATAGACATTTGGAAATTTTAAAACAAGTAAATTATTAATTGGCCAAAGGAGTATAATAATATTAGGAAACATTCACATATGAAAGACAATAAACACTAAACACATTAAAGCCAGAGTAGTACTTAGAATGCAAACTGAAGCCTTAAGTGCATTTCTTAGAAAATAAGGACTGATAGTGAATCAAATATCCAATTCAAGACATCAGAAAATAAACACAGAGAAAATTAAAAATATAATAAAAGAGTAGGAATTAATGAAGTAGAAAACAAAAAAAAAGGGGGATGGTTAAATTAAAATCTGGTCCTTTTTAAAACTAATCACATATATATGTCTAGCAAAATTGAAAATACAAAAGGCAGAAAGCAACAGTAGTAGGGCTAAAATGGTGGTAATTATTTAAAATTAAATGAAGTAGAAGGTTATAAAAAATATGTAATTTTTAAAACCATCTCAAGAAGAAACAGAAATCTGGGATAAGATTTATTGCCCTAAAAGAAAGTGAATCATTAGTTAAAATTCTACCCACAGAAAAAAAGGGCTGTATGGTTTTAAAAGAAACTCCTACAAACTTTCAGAAAACTTATAATACCCACAAACTGCTATGAGAAACTGAGGGTGAAAGTTTTGAAACTTATTTTAGAGACAATTATAAAACACTGATATCTAAACTGGACAAAGACAGTCTGAGAAAGGAAAAAGTATAGGCCTATTTCCTTTATATTATGAAAATCCTGAATTAAATATTTGCATCAAACAAAAACTTATGACAAGCAAAGTAGTTAATGGTGAGCTCTTAGAAATATCTTTTAGGCAAGCATTACCCTGATTTCACAACCAGACAAAGACATTACAAGAAAAGAAAAAAAGAAAAGAAAAGAAAACTATAGGCCGATATCTCTAATGAACACAGATGCAAAATACTCAACAAAATATTAGCAAACCAAATTCAGCAAATACATTTAAAAAATAAATCAACTTCAGCAATACATTTTAAAAAATCATACACAGGGGAACCAGGATGGCCCACTGGGTTAAGCATTCAATTTGCAGCCCTGGGGACCAAGGTTCAAATCCCAGCCCAGGCCTGTGTAGACCCATAGGCTGAATTGGGGTGTGCTTCCCATGCGTAAGGTCCCCAGTTTGGTTCTTGCCCCCGAGTTCAGTCCCTGGCTTAAAGGGGCATGCCTCCCTTGAGGGAGGTCCCCAGCCCAGTTCCTGCGCTGAACGCTTCCCACCCACTTGTGTGGAACAAAACCATGTTGAAAACTGATGACGTACAACTATGGAGACTCTGGACCCTCCACCTTCTCTCTGTCTCTGTCTCTCTCTGTCTCTGTCTCTCTCTGTCTCTGTCAAAAACAAAATAAATCTTTAAAAAATATATTTTAAAAAATTATACACCAAAATCAAATGGAATTTATTCCTGAGAGACAAAGTAGGTTCAATATCTCCAAATCAATTAACATGATACACCACATAAACAACATGAAAGACAAAAATCATATGATCATATCAATAAATGCACAAAAATAACTTGACAAAACCTAGCTTCCATTTATGATTTAAGAAAAATGTCAGCAAAGTGAGACTAGAAGGAACATAACTCAACATAATAAAGGCCATATCTGACAAACCCATAACTAACATCAGACTCAATGAGAAATGTCCAAAAGTGTTCACCATAAAGCAAATAAAGGTCAAAGTGGAAATAAATAAAATTGAGTACAAAAAAAAAATACAAAAGATCAATGAAACCAAGAGCCCTGTTCTTTGAAAAAATAAACAAACTTGATAAATCTTTAACCAGATCATCAAAAAACAAAGAGGGCGATGTTGGGATAGCTCAGTGGTTGAGCGCTTGCCTTGCAATCACGACGTCTAGGGTTTGATTCTTGGCCCAGCCCATGCAAACCCCATATGCTAAACTGCAATGCAACAGGTAACCACCAGGATGGCTCAGCAGTGAAGTTTCCCACCTCTCATGTGGAAGGCCCCCAGTTTGGTTCCTGGTTTGGTTCCCACCCCACATGACCCCACATCCACCTGTGTGGAACGAAATCATGTCACAACTAATGATGTACAACTATGGAGACTGCTATGAGCCCTCCCCCTTTCTTTCTCTCTCTTCCTCTCTCTTTCTCTCTCTTTCTCTCTCTTTCTCTCTCTTTCTCTCTCTTTCTCTTTCTCTCTCTCTCTTTCTCTCTCTCTCTCTCTCTCTCTCTCTCGCCTTCTCTCAAACAATAAAATAAATTTTTAACAAAAAAAGGACTGAAATAAAATCAGAAATGAAAGAGAAGAAACAACTAACACCACAGAAACACAAAGAATTATAAGAAAATACTAAGAAAAATTATAAGCCAACAAATTGGACAATCTGCAACACATGGATCAAGCCCTAGAAACATCTTCCAAGAATGAATCAAGGAAAGCCAGGATGGCTCAGTGGGTTAAGCGCTCACTTTGCAGCCCCGGGGACAGAGGATCGAATCCCGGCCCTGGCTCGTGTAGACCCATGTGCTGAACTGGGGAGTGCCCCCAGTTCAGTTCTCACTGGGGCGAGACCCCGGCCCAGTTCCTGCCCTGCGCAGCCCCGCGCCCACCTGTGGAATGAAACTATGGAAAAACCAATGATGTGCAACTATGGAGACTGTTCTGGGCCCTCCCCTTTATCTCTGTCTCCGTGTCTTTATCTCTCCCTCTGTCAAAAAAAAAAAACAACATAAAAATAAATCTTTAAAAGAGTGAATCAAGAAGAAACAGAAATAGATCAATGAAACAGAATAAAGAGCCCAGAAACAAATCCACCTGTTTATGGTTACTTAATCTATGACAAAGGAGGCAAGAACATACAGTGGAATAAAGGTAGTCTATTCAATAAATGGTGTTGGAAAAGCTGAACAGACACATGCAAAAAAAATGAAACTGCATCACCTTCTTACAACATATATAAGAATAAACTCAAAATAGATTAAAGAGATAAATATAAGACTCCAAAGCATAAAAATTCTAAAAGAAATCATAGGCAGTGAACTCTCAGACATCGCTTGCAGTGGTATTTTTTCTGATATATCTCCTTGGGTAAGGGTAACAAAAGAAAAAACAAACAGGTGGGACTACATTGAACTAAAAAGTTTTTGCAGGAAGCCAGGATGGCTCAGTGGGTTAAGCACTCACTTTACAGTCCTGGGGACCGGGGTTTGAATCCTGGCCCCGGCTTGTGCCAACCCATATGCTGGACTGGGGAGTGCCCCCAGTTCAGTTCTCACTGGGGTGAGACCCCAGCCCAGTTCCTGCCCTGTGCAGCCCCGCACCCACCTGTGGAATGAAACTATGTGGAAAAACCAATGATGTGCAACTATGGAGACTGTTCTGGGCCCTTCCTCTTCTCTCTGTCTCTGTCTCTGTATCTCTCTCTCTCTGTCAAAAACAATAAAAATAAACCTTTTCAAAAGTTTTTGCACAGCAAAGGAAACCATCAATAAATCAAAGTGACATCACACTGAATAGGAGAAGACATTAGCCAATGATATATCTGAGAAAGGGTTAATATCCACAATTTATAAAGAACTCACACAAATCAACATAAAAAATCCAATTAAAAAATGGCCAAAGGACTTGAATAGACATTTCTCCAAAGACATACAAATCGCCAATAGACATATAAAAATATGTTCAATGTCACTAATCATCAGAGAAATGCAAATAAAAACCACAATGCTATATTACCTCACACCTGTCAGAATGGCTATCATCAATAAATTAACAACAAGAACGTGGAGAAAAGGGAACTCTTGTGCACTGTTGTGGGATTACAAATTGGTGCAGCTATTATACTATGGAAAACAGTATAAATGTTCCTCAAAAAATTAAAAAGTGAATTACCTTATAACCCAGCAATTCCACTTCTGCATATTTATACCAAAAACAAACAAAGAAAATTATCCAAAATACTAATTTGAAAAAGTATATGCACCCCTATTTCATTGCAATGCTATTTACAATAGCTGAAATATGGAAGCAACCAAGTGTCCATCAATAGGCCACTGGATAAAGAAGAGATGGAATACTATCTGGCCATAAAAAAGAATGAAATCTCACCATTTGTGACAACACGGATGACCTAGAGAGTGTTGTGCTAAGTTAAATAAATAAAACAGAGAAAAACAGACAACCATATGACTTTACTTATATGTGGAATCTAAAAAACAATATAAACAAACAAAACAGAAGCAGGTTCATAGACAGAGAGAAAACAAACTGATGGTTGCCGGGTGTGAGGGGGTTGGGGGACTGAATGAAAAAGGTGAAGGGATTAAGAAGTATAAATTGTGATAGTCACAGGAATGTGAAGTACAGAATAAGGAATATAGTCAATAATACCATAATTACTATGTATAGTGCCAAATGAGTCCTAGATTTGTCAGGAGGATCACTTTGTAAATTATATAAATGTCTAAATCACTATGTTGTATACCTGAACCTGATATAATATTGAATGTCAACTCTTAGTGGGAAAAAAAAAAAAAAAAGGAAAATATATCTTTTAAGGTCAGGAAAAAGATAAGGGTACTTGCTATTACTAGTTGTTTTATATAATGTATTATATAGCTTCTAGCCAATATAATAAGAAAAATAGAAAAAAAACATCATAAGGATTAAAAGAGAAGCAAGTCTGTCATTATTTACAACTTACATAATACCATCCCAATAAAATAAAAAAGAATCTACAGACTCTCACAATTCAAAAGAAAAAATAAGATCAACATATCAGGGCTGTCCAGAAAAAGTATCCAGCCATGTAACCATTCTCACTATATTGAAAATGGCTGAATTTTTTCCACAGTCCTCATATAAAAAAGAAATATAAAAAACCAATAGCATCTATAGACACCAGCAACATACAATTAGAAAATATGATTTTAAAGTAAAAAGACAATATTGGCAAAGGTAACAAAACTAAACAATGTTATAAAACAAGATATACTACATTCATGGATGGAAAAATCTCTATGTCATAGTGACAACAATTCTGCCCCAATTAATGTATAAATTCAACTTAATTCCAGTCAAAATCCAATCTGGCTTTCTAAAGAACTAGAAAAAGGAGTCATAAACTTGATAAGGAAAATTAAAGTCCTAGCAAGAATCAGAAGAAAAAATAGATCCCTGCTACACATACATCACAATTTATGTATGTTTAATTTCTTAAACATTAAGAAATTAATTAAAGAAATTAAAACAGGTGGTACTGGCTTAGGAATAGATAAGTAGACAAGTCTGACAAAACAAAGAGCTTGGAAACTGATGCACATAGATATGAGACCATGAAGTATGTCAGATGTGTCAATATATGCCATGAGAAAAGGATAGACAACGTATAGTGCTGAAACAATTGGCAATCCAAATGGTATTCATAATTTCTTTAAAAGGTTGCAAAATTCACAGACCATAAAGGAAAAAGTGGATAAATTAATGTATAATTAAAAATCTACACCTTCCTTATAATGAAAGGTACCATGTAGAGAGCTCACAGAGAGGCCCAGTCAGAGAATTTATCTGCAATGCATATAACCAACAGAGGACTTGCATCCAAAACGTATCAAGAACAAAGCTATAAAACTTGAATCCCAACAGAAAAATGTGCAATATGCAAAATATGAAAATATAAATTGATGCTTCCACTTTAAAGAATAATTTAACAATCCTTACTCACAGTATATAGCCCAGCAATTATACTTCTGTTTCTATTCAAGTTAAACTAGCACATATTCATAGAAACATATAAAAGGCCTATCCAGAAATAAAAATTCAGCCATAAATGCCTCTATTTTTCATGTTACATGGCTAGATACTTTCTCCACATGAAAATAACTCCATATTATATGTTGACTAAAAAAAGCAAGTTGCAAAAGGATATATATATATAGTGTTGTACCATTGTGAGCATTTTTAAATGCACAAAACAATATTCTAAGTTGTTTATGGATATATATGAAAAAATTAGGCTTGAAAGTTATATAAACATTTTGATACTGGTAAGAGAAAGAGATGCTGGGGTCTACAACTTCTTATTTATTTTTTAAAAAGAAAAGTAAAAGGAAAATATAGAAAAATATTAACATCTTTTGTTCTGTACATTTTGGTATTTTTAAAATTTCATAATTATGGGGAAGCCAGGATGGCTCTGTGGGTTTAGTGCTTGCTTTGCAGCCCTGGGGACCGAGGACAAAATCCCAGTCCTGGTCCATGTGGACCCATATGCTGAACTGGGGTGTGTTTTCCATGCAGGAGGCCCCCAGTTTGGTTCTTGCCCCCCAGTTCAACCCCTGGCTTGAGGGGGCATGCCTCCCATGTGGGAGGCCCCCCTGCTCAGTTCCCTTGTGCAGACCCTGCCCACCTGTGTCCAACAAAGCCATGTTGAAAACTGATGACATACATCTATGGAGGCTACTCTGAGCCCTCCCCCTTCTCTCTGTCTCTCTGTGTCTCTGCTAAAAACAATAAAATAATAAAAAATGAAAAAGAAATTTCATAATTACAATTTAAGTTTAAAAGAGAAAATAGATTTGGAATGAAACAGGTCTGAATCACAGCTCTGCCCTTGGGCTAACTAATGAGTCTGCCTTGAAGGCTTATTTTAAGGATGAAATGAGGTTTTTATATCAACTTCAAATACTAACAGCAAAATATCCCAGGTGAGAAAGACGAAGATTTCTCATAACCCTACTGGCCAAAAGAATTTTATAAAACAGTGTTTTCCAAAATTTTTTGATCAACACCATTCCATTAAAAATTATATATACATACACACACACACACACATTTATTACTTTATAACAGGGGTGTCAAACTCAATTAAAACACAGGCCATTTGGTGTAACAGGCAAGATTCACACGGACCACATCACATTTACAAATGTCACCAGAACTGAGTCAGTGCATTTATACACACCCACAGGCCCCTGAGAAAGGCACTGGGCCACGTGCATACCCATCTTCAGTAGTTAAAGGGTTAACGAGGGAATTGTGTGTACGATATTGCCTCAATCTCCCCTAAGCGCTATTTTCTTCATAACAATTTTTTCTATTTTCATTTTATTTCAGAGCATCATGGGCCACAAAAAATTACCTCGGGGGCCCGGGCTGCCAGTTTGACACCCCTGCTTTATAATAATATGTTTGTGCTACTGCACTTTCATATAAATGAAACATGCAGAATAATTTTAAAAGATAAGTTTAAATCATTGAAAATAAATACAAAAAATGGAAAAGACCATTTTCCATTATAATGTAAAATAATGAATAGATCTCTATCGAGTCTCTTCTTTTTACAAATAAGAAAATGAGGGGAAAGCCGGGACGGCTCAGCGGGTTGAGCGCTCGCTTTGAGGCCATGAGGACCGAGGATCGAGTCCCGGCTCCGGCCCAGGCAGGACCCACATGCTGAGCTGGGGAGTTCCCACAGTTCGGTTCTCTGGCTGTCTCTGTCTCTGTCTCTCTCTCTATCTGTCAAAAAGTAAAATAGAAATAACTATGCACTGAAGACAAAAAGATAATTTCTCTCTATAAATGTGAAAAGATTAAAAAAAAAAAAAAAAAAAAAAAAAAAAAAAAAAAAAAAAAAAAAAAAAAAAAAAAAAAAAAAAAAAAAAAAGAAAATGAAATCCCAGTAATTAAAATGATCTGACCACCATAACGGACAGGCAACTCATTCTATGAGGCTTCATGAAAATAAATGCAAAAATTCTAAACAAAATTTTAGCATATCAAATACAATATATAAAGGGAAAAATAATATAATGACCTAGTGAGTTTTATTCCAGAAATGCAAAATTAATATTAAAAAATCAAGCAGTGTAAATCACCATATTCGCAAACTAAAAGAGAAACTTAATACAATCATCTCAATAGATGCCAAAGAAGGACTTGACAAAATCTAACACTCAACAAAGTAGGAATAAAAAGGAACTTCTTCAACCTGATAAAAGTCATCTACCAAAAATCCATAACTAACATACAATTAGTGTGGCTTCCCCCTAATTTTAGAATCAGGAGATTTTTTTTTTATTGTTAAATTTATTGGGGTGACATTGGTTGGCAATATAGTTCAAAACAGAAGATTTTATCTCTTCCTCTATTCAACATTGTACTAGCACTTCTAACCAGTATAGTAAAGAAAGAAAAAAAAATCAAAGAAATCCAGTTTGAAAACAAGTAAAACTGTCTTTATTCACAGATGACAGGATTGTCAATGTAAAAAACCTGATGGAATAAAAAGGAAAGTTACTAGGACACATAGGTGAGTTTAGCAATGTAGCAAGATATAAGATCAATAACAATACTGGCAATATACAAGGGCTAGTTGGAAAGTATCCAGCCATGTAATATGAAAAGTAGAGGCATTCATGGCTGGATTTTTTTCCAGACAGCTCTTGTACAACTGGAAATTGAAATTAAAAGCAATACAACTTACAAAGGTCTCAAAAACATGAAATGTTCAGGAATAAATCTAATAAGAGACATTCAAGACCTGTTCCCTGAAAACTATAAAGTATTTCTTAGACTAAGTAAATCCCAAATAAATGAAGAGATATACTATGTTCATGAGTCAGAAGACTCAATACTGTTGACAAATTTGTCTATAATTCAGTGCAATCATAATGCAAATCCCAACAGGGTTTGTTGTAGAAATTGACACGCTGATTCCAAAATTCAAAAGGGAATACAAAAGTCTAGTATAGCCAATTTAATTTTTTTTAAGTTGGAGGGCTAACCATACCTGATTTCAAGATTTATTATGAAGATACAGTAAGTAAGTAAGTGTGGTATCAGTAACACAATAGACAAACAGATCAATGGAACAGAACAGAGTCTAGAATAGGCCTATTCATATACAGACAGCTGATTTTCAAAAACAGTTCAAAGGCAATTCAGTGGAGAAAAGATAGTTTTTTCAACAAATGGTGCTAAAAAAGTAGTGTATCTACATACAGATAAACAAATAAAACTCAAACCATACCTTATACCATACACACAAAATTAACTCAAAGTAGAACATAGACCAAAACTATAATGCCTCTAGAAGAAGGCATAGTAGAAAATCTTTGTGACCTTGGATTAGTCAAAGATTTCTTAGACACAATACTAAAGCATGATCCAGAAAAGCAAAAACTAATAAATTAGACTTAATCATAATATAAAACTTTTCTTTTTCAAAAACCCTTTTAAGGGAATAAAATCACAAGCCAAAAACAAATAGAAAATATTTAGTAATCATATATCTGATAAACAACTTCTGTCCAGAATATATTAATATAAAGAATTCTCAAACTCAGAAACAAGAGAATAACTCAAAAATGGGCAAAAGACATGAACAGAAATTTCATCAAAGAAAATGTATGGATGGCAAATAAGCTCATGAAAATATGTTCAACATCATTAATCAATAGGAAAATTGAAATCAAAACCACATCAAGATACTACTACACATCTATTAAAATGCCTACAATTAAACAGACAGACCATACCAAGAGTGGTGAGCATGTAAAGGAACCAGAACTCTCAAACTCTTGGTAAAATTGAAAAGTGATATGATTTCTTTAAAAAACAACTGGGAAGTAAAAAGCTGAACAAATTGAAAAATCTCTCTTAGACTCAATGAGGTGAAAGAGATCTAACATGGCAGAGTAGATAAATAATGTGCCTGTTTTCTTCTGTGCACACATTAAATATACAAGAAAACTATAGAAAAATCTACTTGAAGAGCCATCTGCAGTCCAGCTTAACAGACATTTTATAACTAAGACTATAAAGAAGCCACATAGAAACTGGTAGGAGGGGCAGAGACAAAAAAATGGGCTGACCCCAAATTTCCATGTGGTGGTTGAGAATAAGGAGGGTATCTTGGCCACAGAAGTTTCCTGGGAGGAACAAGGGATCCCAGCCCCATACCAGGTTCTATAGGCTGGGTACTGGGGCTAGAAAGAGGAGCCACCACAACATCTGGCTGTGAAAAATACCAGGGATTCCAACTGTCTGGGTGGGACAGAAGGCTACAGGAAACCCTGACATCCTCTCAAAGGGTCTGCTCACTCACTCACAGACACTCACCAGGGACACCAGTGGATGAATGGTGACTCAGGGGATGTGGGAGTCGTACAAGAGGCAGACTGAGGTGCGTGGCTTT
>PVKE010027801.1:7809-21463 GCA_004027555.1 Craseonycteris thonglongyai | reverse complement strand
CCCCGGGCCGCGCTCCGAGTCTCTGTCCCCGAACCGCTGCTTCCCCTTCCCTCTCCCGCTCTCCCCTTTTTTCTCTAACCTTTGTGTGTTGTTCTGCGTTGTGTGGTTCTCTTAGTTGAGGTTTCTTCTCAGGGTTTCCCCTGTGGATTCCCCTCTGTTCACAAGGCCCTTCCCAGGCAGTTATCGGCGTTCTCCTCTCCTGCCGCCATCTTGGATCTCCCTTTTTTCTTTTTTTAAAGGAACTTTAAGTTGCTCTTATAATTCAGATGGAAGAGTGAGGGGCCAAGAGAAGCCAAGACTGTTTTGAGAAAAAAAATGGGAGTGGGTGCCTGGTTCTAGCAAATACTGAGGCTTAGAAAGGAAGATGGGTGTACTGGCAGGCCAGAAGAGAGACGGTGGGTCAGGGCCGAAGGTGTGGGGCAGGGGACATCTGAACACTTAGAGAGCAGAGGCCACATGCAGTTCAGTGAGGAAGGATGGAAGATTTCATAACAGAGAACTTCAGTTATTCCATATGGGAAAAGTCAGGGTTCTTCACACCACACGTGGAAATAAATTTCCAATGAATTAAGGGCTTAAATGAGAAAAGCAAATCTTTGGAACTTTTAGAACATATGGAAAAATACATTTAGGAGCTTGAAGTAGGAAAGGATTTCTTTTTTTTAATTTTTGAACTGAACTGGGGGCCTCACCACGTTCGGGAAGCACACCCCAGTTCAGCATGTGGGTCCGCCTGGGCGGGAGCCAGGATTCAATCCTTGGTCCTTGGGGCTTCAAAGTGAGCGCTTAACCCGCTGAGCCATCCTTGCTTTCCCGGAAAGGATTTCTTAGACAAGAAAAACTCAAATCATAAAAAAAAGATAACCAATGTCACCTCATTATATTTAACAATAATAATAAAAAAAAAGATGAATGCATTTGAATATGTTAAAATTTTAAATTATGCACATCAATAGATATCATTAGATGAAGTGGAAGGCAAGCCATGCAACCAATACATAGTCAAGAAAATTACCAACAACCAAATAGGAAATGAGCAAAGAACATGAACAGGCAATTCACAGAATAAGAAATGAAATGACCAATAAACATGTTCAAAATAGTCCACCTAACCAGGAATTAGGGAAATGCAAACAAAACAAAGAGATTCCATTCCACACCCAGCATAGGGGCAAAAATAAAAAGTGTGTTTGTCCGTGTTGGGACAGAGGTCAGACTGGCGTCGCACGTGTGCTAACAGATATCTGCACAGGCATGGCCTCTTTGGAAAGAATGGGAGCAACATCTAGTAATTGAGGAGCCCAGTACCAGCCGCTGCCAGCTCCCAGCATGTCCCTGAGCTCTCCTTGATCTTGTTCTGGCTGTCACTGGCCACCGGGGGCCTGGGGGAAGCTGACACCTAGTGGGTGGCTTCAGAGCCCAGATCTGTGTTGTTGATGGACATGTATGTGCATATGTATGTGTATGTATGTGCACAACACATGTGGCTATGCCTGTGCATGCATGTACATGTGTATATACAGGTGCATGCATGAGATTGTGCACATGTATACCTGTATCTATATGCATTAGTATGCACATGTGTATGCCTATCCATATGTATATGGCTGTTATTTGGTGTCCATCCATGTGTATACATGTATATGTGCCCAGGAGAGTATATATGCCTGTGTATGTATGTGTGTTGGTATGTGGTATGCATAGGTATGCATGTACACACTGTGTGTGTGTATGCATGTCCACGGTGCCTGTGTGCATGCATGTGCATGTACATGTGTGCAAGAGGCAGCCAATCTGGCTGGTGCAGCCTCTCGTCTTTCTCAGGAGTGGTGCTTCCCTGTCGGTGCTAACGGGAATGTCGCTGATGCATTAAGGATGCGCCTGCTTGTTGCTGCTGTTGTTTTAATGGTTTTATTGCTTGGTGGTGGGGAAAGGGCTGGCAGGCTGGAATGAAGTAGATTGATGGCTTAATGGCCCGTGGCCATTACAGAGTAATTGAATGGCTGTGTATATATGATCAGACTGTCAATGGGCGACGTGCCCTGCAAGCCAATGATGAGAGGGGCTGCTGAGCGGGCACAGCTTGGGCTGGGGTGGGCAAGGGCCCCCATGGGAGGGCAAGTGTAGCTGTGCTGGGGCCAAGTGCTGTATACCACACATACTCCCACATAGGTAAGTCATGCCCAGAAGCCTGCACGTGAACCCACGCATGACCACTCATACCCACGCCTGCTCCTCTTCCACACGCAGATGTGCAGTGTACCCCACATGTCTGCACACTTTACACACCCATGTGAAGAGCCTCATGCACCAGCAGATGCAGGGGGATGGCCCTTCGGAGAGGCCTGAGGGCAATGGCTATGTCTGACTGGGCCAGAGGTCAGGGGTCAGAGGCTGGCAGTTCCCGTGACTGGGGAGGTCAGAGTTCTGGCACAGGCTAACCGGCCACCTGCCTAGTTCCACGCTGAAGGGGGCTGCATGGGCTTAGGACGGTGGGGTGGTGGTGACAGGGAGGTGGCCAGGGCCATCATTGTCAAGTGGGAGCTGAACTCCTGTCGCTCTGCACTCTGACATGTTGCAGGAAGGGCTCTTCCCCTCAGACATGGTCCCAGCCCTGCCTGCCCAGGGACTAGGGCACTGCCCTGCCACGTGCTCCTGCACCCTGGTTCTGGGGGCAGTCCCTGTCAGCCCAGCACCCGGGCTCCACACCTCCCTGCATAGACAGGACCCTGAAAGCCACCTGTTAGGGTGGAGGGTGGAGATGGAAACTTCTTCTTACCATGCCTACTGCCTGCACGGGGGGCTGCCGAGGGGAACCTTCAGGAGTGAGATTTCCCAAACCCTTTCCCTGCCCTTGGGCATGAGCCCCTCGTCCTTATCCTCACAGAGCTGGAAACAGGCTTGGGAGGAACACGGCTGGTGTGAGGGTGCCAGTGTGTGTCCTCGGGCCCTGGCCACCCACCTCGGCACTTGCCCTGAGGAATTGTCCCCAACTTGGGACTGCAAGAGGGAAGGAAAGGGGCTGGCAAGGATGGATGCAAGGAATGGGAGTGGGCCTCCTGGCCTGGCCTCAGACAAGCCAGGCTCCCACTGACATGCCCTGGAGACCTCTTCCCCACACCCCTTCATTCCTTGGTGCAGATGTCCCTCCATCGGCCTGCCTGGGCCTGGTTCCTATATTCTTCATCACTCAAGGGAACGTGACCTGGGAGCCTGTGCAGGACACCTCTGTCCACCCCTTGGGGCACAGGCCTCACTGCCATGCCAGCCCCCAGACCCCAGGACTCAGGAGCCAGAGAGGCCACCTGGACCCTGTTCTAAGAGCATTGCGACACAGCCGGCCCTTTTTCTCTTCCTCTTAAAAAGCCAGCTAACATGAGATTGGTGCAAGATCCAGGGAAGAGTCACCACCTGCCTGGAGGTCCAGCGTCATCTCTGGGGCTAGAGTCAGGCGCTGTGGGACTGGCTCCTCCTGGAGAATCCATTTCACCTCTTCTGGCTTCTTGGCCCTCAGCTTCTCCCCCCATCATCCATGCCGGCCATGGCGGCTCTGAGTGTCATCCTGTCACTGCCTCTGAACCTCCTGCCCATCTCCCACTGTCAGGACCCAGGGATGATACTGGGGCCCACCTGGGGATCCAGGATCAGCCTCTATTTTAAGACCCCTTTGCCTCATGAAGTAACCTATTCACAGACTAGAACCTGGTGAGGTCGGGAACCTCACTGGTGGTCCCTGAATGTAAGGGAGGCCGGGGGACCCACAGGGACCTGGCAGAGGTGGGCCCAGGCTCCCTCCCTCTGGAGCTTCCACAGCTCCTGACCAGCTCCAGGGTGACCTTCCTACCTGGGAAGACAGGACACCCCAGGATGGGCTGCCATTCACTGCCAGCTAGGCGGGGGCAACACCCTTCCCCTCGATGCACCTGCACCAGGCTCCTCCCTGCGCCAAGCCTGTCTCTAGCATGCTGCCACCCACTGCACTTGACCTCCTGTCCAGACTCCTCCCAGGTTCTAACACACAGAATAACCCCGGGGGCCTGCCAGCTTCATGGGGCCTGCCCTCCAGGCCGTGTGGCCCCACTTCCTTCCAGGGCGGCCCAACACCACATGTCAAGACCAGTTCAAATGCCACTTCCTCCGGAGTGCTCCCTGTGTTCCAGGAGTGCTCCTGTGGGAGAGGCTGCCACCCCTCCAGCACCCATGCCCTTGGAGGCCTGTGTGTTATTTGTGTCCGACCTCACTCTTGGACAGAGCTGCTGAAGGTGGAACAACCAGGGCATTGGGCCCAGACAGCACAGGTTCCACCCCTGCCTCTCTCTTCCTGGGGCCCTGGGACAGTCGCTCACCTCACCGGCCCCCAGTTTCCTCATCTACAAAGTGGGCTGAGAGCCCTCCCCTTGGGGTGCCCACTTGCATGGCCCCCACAGCCAGGCCCATTGGGTTCGTGAACACGTTGGGGACCTGAGTGGGACCCCCACCTCATATCCAGGTGGGTGGGGGTCCCTCCCCACCTCACACTGAAGCTGGGCAGGCTCCTGCGGGTGAGGCAGGTGGTCCAGCCCCTCCCTGCGGTCATCCATCTCCCGGCTTTATTAATGGCCTTGTCAGCACGGTGTGGGATGCCTGCAGCTGTCTGCAGTGATAGATCGTGAAGTGCCTCTGCTGCTATTTATTCTCCAGTGACCTTGTCCCCCCATTGTTGCATGCACAAGAATTATGAATGTGGGACATGATAATTTGATATTGATCTATTTGGTGAGCTAAGAATTTACTGCATCCTTGATGTTTTAACAAAGGATACACTTGACTCCCGTGGGCAGGATAAAGGGCTGCTCACAGCCCCATGGGAAGAGACAGCTGGCCCTGGAGGACCCACCAAGGCAGAGCGCAGGGGTCCTGGTGAGGTGTGGGCTGCTCTGGCTCCGGAAGGTTCTAGAAGGGCCACCACGCAGCCATGGCAGTGCACACAGGACCGTAATGACAAAGGTGACCTTGAGCAACTGACCAGATGCGGAATCTATATGGAGACAGGCAGGCTCCATTGTGACCACCAAGGACACAGAGATGGGGACACAGGGACTGTGGGGGTGGTGGGGGGTGACTGGGGGGGGGGTAAGCGGGTGTGGGAGGGGACTGCAGGGAAGGGGTGATGGTGAGGGGGTCCCATGGGGGACCTCAGCACAGCCTTATCCAGTGGCCGGAAGGCAAGGCGGGCACGCAGAAACAGGCCCAGGAAGTAAAGAGGAGCAGAGAGGTGCGGGTGTGGCCGGGACAGCACAGGTCCCCAGGAGCCCCCAGAGGGAGGTCACAGGACAGAACCATTTTAAGAACTGAGCTATAGCTTTCAAATTTATTTTTTAGTGCAGGAATCATCTTCAGACAATTCTTATGTAGAAAGTCAAATAAAATAAACAAACAAACAAAAAAAGAGATGGCATTTCAGAGGTTAAGGTGCTTCTAGGGATTCTTGGAAAACTGTTTTATAATCCTGGTCCCACTCAGCTCAAAAACTTGGGGGTGTCACAGAGCACGTGTGTGTGTGCATATGCGAACACAGGTATGTATGCAGGGATGCCTGTGAGCACACACGTGTACGCAGGTGTGTGAACACACGTAAGTATGCAGGGGTGTGTGTATGGTATGTGCACCTGTAGGCACGTATTTCCCATTCATTGGTGCTTGAAGTCAGCCCGGCATTGTAAATTACCTGATTTTACACGAATATCTCGTCTAAAACTGGGTACCAAGCTGCCATTTTCTGCATGATTGTCTCATCCTACCCTCCCAACAGACCGAAGCAGGAATTGTCTCCAGAACCCCTTTCACAGAGAGAACCCCCAGGCTTGGTGCCCCAGGACCTGGCCGCTGGGGCCTCTATCTCCCAACACGGTAGCTGTGTTGGTGGGTGGCTCTGCTGGTGGACACACATGGAGAGTCCTGTCCCCTGGCCCTAGGACATGAGGTGCAGCCATGACATCCTGGGGCCCAGCACTGAGGAGTCCTGCTCTTGGCTGGGCATCTGCACCTGTGACATTTCCGCTGCTGTCCCAGCTCTGGGAGCGACTCAGGAGAAAAGGTTCCAGGGGAAGCCAGGCCCAGGAATGGATGCTCTCAGGATCCAAGTGGCTCCACAGCAGCTGTGGGTTTGTTGCCGGCCTCTGTGCACCTGACCACTGGGAACGTTGAGTCGTGGGTATGGCAGCAGGGCAGCTGTGGCAATTAAACAAAGATTCAAGCCGTGGCTGCTGGTGGCCTGGCCTGTATTGACCCTGCTGATGGGGTTCCATGCCCTGCCCTTGGGGGAGCCAGGAGGCCTGGGGAGCTCTGTGTGGAGTCACCAGCCCCCACGACGACTTCCTTCCGAGGGAGCAAAGCCCTCGGTGCTGGCGGAAGCACCAGCCTCAGATCACAGAACAGGGAGACCCACAGAGAGCGCACAGGCCTTGTGTGCTGGGGAGGGGCCGGCGGTTTTGGCCCTGACATTTCTGTGGCTGTTTCGAGCCTGTCCCCCTTTGGGGGGGTTCCTTACCTTGGCTGGCCCTGGACAGACAAGGAGGCAGCAGAGCTCTGCCCTGGTGGCTGAAGAGTATGCGTCCAGAGGGAGGGACAGGGCAGGACGGGTCAAGCCAGGTGTGTCCCGTCCACCCTGCGGCCTGGGGGACCCTGCAGGCACAGGCCAGCCTTCCCTCTGCTCCCAGGAGGTGGCCTGTCTGAGCAGCAGCGCCTGCCAGGTACCCTAGGTGCTCTGGGCTGCCTTTCATGTTCAGACCCAGCGTGGCCCCAGCCAGTGAGGTCGAAGCAGATGGGCTGTCAATCAAGCTGTCACAGTCCAGCCCCCAGGATGCCAGCCCCTCCCGGCTTTCCTGTGGGAGCTGAGTGCAGGACAGGATGGAGGGGCTGCCTGGGGAGGGCCATGCCTCAGGGGGCAGGTATGTGGCTGTGGGAGGGGTGGGGGAGCATTTCTAGCTAAGGGGAATTTTCTGGAAGCCTTGTGACCCTCGGCCCCATGGACTTTGCAAGTGGGGCATGACGTTCTGTGTCCTTAGAGGGACCGGTTCCAAGGACAAATCAACGTCCTTCTGTAGTCTTGTTAGTTGAAAACAACTGTTATTTTTTGAAGTATTTGATGCAGATTGGAGCACAGAACAAATAATTATATAAACATTTTTAGGAATCAACACGCTCGGGATCAAGTCAGGCAGTGTCAAGCCGGTGGGAGTGAGCGAAGAGCCTGCAGTGCTGAATCTGAGTTTTCTCAGTAGCATGTGATGACGTGCTTCCCTAGTTAGACAGGGCCAGATGCAGGCACAGCGGGACGCCTGGTGTCCGCCTGGTGTTGGGGGTTGCCCTCTAGAGGAGCCGGCCCTGGACGCAGAGACTGAGCCCTCAGGGTGGCCTGCTCGGTAGGTGGGTGACTGGCATGTATGTCCAGGCCTCAGGCAGGAGGGGGTGAGGGCTGGACATTCCTGTGAGGAAATGCCATGCCCAGGGTCAGGCCTTGGGGAGTCACAGGCCACATGCAGCATGAGGTGGGCAGAGTGGTCCTGGCCCCGCCTCCCGCCTCCAGCTACATCCTCAACAACGCCCTGCGCTCCTGCTTGGCCCCCGCGCTCCCTGCAGCCTCCAGCCTCCACAGTGTGCTGCTCTTTGAGACACATTCCAGGGACAAAATGTCAAGGCCAGACTCTTGCAGTGCTGTGAGCACCCCTTCCCAGAACCCCCATCTTCGATACACTGTCTAGAAGCTTCTGGATTCTCCGCTTGGAGAGCATGCAGGGCACTCGGAATCAACACCGCTGAGAGCGGGAAGCGGGGCCCTGGCACGTGGTTGGCTCTTAGGAGGTCTATGTGCCCGGGGCTGGGAGGGTGGAGGACCTGGGCCTGTCAGGGGGGCAGGCCGGGTGCTGTGGGCGGATCCGGGATGGAGAAGGCAGCATGTGGACGAAGACTGGAAGGAGGAGCTGGAGTTTCAGGGGGGTGTGGAGGGAGCAGCATGAAGGGGGTGAGGAGGTTAAGGGCCAAGGGTCAAGGTGCAGGGCTACTGGAGGTGAGCCTCTGCTACTGAGATGTGGGCTCCATGAGGGCAGCCAGATGGATGCTACAACAGCGGAGGTGAGCAGCTGTGACAGGGACCGTGTGGTCACAGAGCCTAATATATCTCCCCCCCCGCCCCCCGGGGCCATTCTGGAAGTGGGCAGGCCCTGGTGTAGTACCTGTGGGGGGTGGGGACGATAAGTGGAGGGTCAAGGCGCTGCACTTCCCTGGCTCTCTGGTCACCTGAGCTGCATCTTCAGGGCAGTCAGCTTGGCCCTGAAGTCCTACGTGAGCCACCACCAGGGTTCCCAGGGCACAGCGATGGCACTCTTACGGCACAGGCTGTCCCAGAGCAGCACAGGGAAATGTCAGGGAGGGCAGAAGAGACAAGGGCATGCCCAACACTCCTCACCCGGATGCCCAGAACAGTCAGGATTCAACCAAGAGGCTTAGGAGGGGTTGTAGCTCAACTGGAGTGGCCACATGGGCGTGCTAGGCAGGGGGAGACACCGTGTACTGTGATACGCATGTGCGTGAAGACGCAAACATGCCTCATACCTGCAGCATGGCCCTGGGAGGACAGCACAACACAGGCAACTTTCTCTGTGAAGCTTTTACTGCATTTCCTTTGAGACCTGCATCCTGGGGTGACATCACATCTGCATTCTCCTGGGACCAACTCTGGCAGCCTCGGGGCATGATGGGCCCCCAAAAGGTATGGGTGTGGGCACAAGGATGGGGCAGAGGAGGCCTCTCCCTGTGATCTCATTCCACAGGCCTGACTCATTCCACCTGATTTGGGTGTTTAGTTTGAAGCAGATGCTGGCTCATGGACGCCTGTCGGAGGGGTGCCCTGGTCATGTGGGTAGAACTGCCTGACGAGGTCCTTCTTGTTGATCTTCCCCATATGGTTCCTCGGGATCTCCTCCACCAGCAGGAGCTCTGAAGGCATGGCGTACGGGGCCAGGATGCCTCTGCAGAGACAAGCTTGGCCTGAGTGGCAGGAACTCCAGGCCCGGACGGCCCGGAAGCCCAGCCACACAGGGACTGGTGCCCTGATGCAGGACACACCAACACAGAGGTGCCCCTCTGCCCATCCAGCAGGAGCGGATGAGCCTCAGTTGGGGCCAGGTTTCCCGGAGCTGGAGAGAACTGGTCCTGCTCTAGCCTTGGCCAGATGGGTGGAGGAGGCGGTGGGAAAACTGTGGCCACGTGGGCCGATGTGGCCCTCCCCACACCCCAGCCCAGCACCCAAGCAGCAGGAAGGCTTTATCTATTGGTCCAGGAGCTGCCCCGCACCCCCCGCCCCACTCCCACGAGTGGCAGCCTCCTCTCCTGTGTGAAGCCACGTGCCTGGTCCCATACCCACAGGCTTTGCCCTGAACGCCTCCTTAGGCTGTAGACCCACGTTCTCCCTCCCCAGGCCTCTCCTGGGTGGACAAGAGCTGCCTGCTCCCTGCTGATGGCCACACGCAGGGCCACGCGCCCTTTGTAAGGAAACAGCAGCAGCACAGGGCGCTCCCCGGGGCGGTAGCTCCCAGCCTCCTGGGCCACAGGGGCTCCGCTCTTATGGGCTGCTGACCACACTCTTCAGGCCAGGGAGATTCAGACAGCGAGCTGCAAGACATGTGCGCCCCAGCGTCTGCCCAGGGCCAGCAGGTGTGTGTGGCACTCCTGTCGGCAGCTGTGGGGCAGCCTTTTCCACCAAGGATGAGTGGTGGTGAGGAGCCAGCAATGGGGGTAACAGAGAAACTCCAAGCCTGCCTTAGCAGCAGGGGGCTTATGAATAAACATGAGCCTAATCGCCCTTGCAGGCTGGGTGCACCTGCCCACAGGCCGAGAGCGTCAGCAGTACAGTGCTCAGCGTCTTGGGGCGGCTCCTGCTAAAGGCAAAGGCTACGGGGGCTGCTGCTCTGGGTGCTCGAGGTGCAGGCTGCTGGCTCATGAGGAGACGGTGCCACCATCTGTGGCTGTGGCAGCTGCAGGAGCTGGCCGGCTGCCCAGTAGGCTGGGAGGATGTGTGGGGCTGGGCTGGACTATGCTAGAACAAGCCACCGGGGCTTGCCTGGTGAGCTTAACAGCACAGCACCGCAAACCCCAAAGGCCCAGCACCCCCTCTTGCTCCTGGAATGCAGCTGCCATGGCCCCCCAGCCCCGCTGCCAGAACTTGGGGCGTTCAGTGGTGTCTGGGTGACAGGTTGTGTTGTGTGGCTCTCCCCAGGCCCCTTCCCTTCGCTGCACCAGAGAGGAGCGGGCCCCTGTGGGCCTGGGGCTGTGGCTCGGATGACAGCAGATGCCCGTGGTGAGCAGTGCAGGTGAGAAGGCAGTCAAGCACCGTGAACCAGAAACTAAAAGCAAAACCAGTCAATCTAGAATCTCACATCCAGACAAAGGACCTTTCAGAACGAAGGTGAAATGGAAGATGCTTTTAGACACACAGAAGCTGACAGAGCTTCTTACCAGCAGACCCGCAGAGACACGGGAGGGCGTCTGCGGCGGGAGGACAGACAGGCTGCGCACAGAGCCCAGGACGGGCCAGGGCAGGAGGAGCAGTAGAGAGGGGCAACAGGCCCTGTTTCCCTTACTACTGAATGATCTTAGGAGATGACCATGGAGCAAAGATGAGAAGAACATAGTGGGTGTGTCACAAACACGAAAGTAGACGCACAGCAACAACAGCGTACAGGCTACGCAAAGGCTGGAGTCACTGCCAGGAGACTGAGGAATCAGAGGGGCATACTGTGCACCCCAACTCAGCAACCACTAAAGAAAGGAGCAAGTGCTATAAAAAGAAAAAGGATCTAAAAGCACGTTGAAGGACGGGGTTGTAAAATCTATGGCCCCCGTCATTTCTGAGAACAGTGGTCCTTCTGGAAAAGGGAGCACACCCCTGGGACCGTCTGTCCTAGTCTGTGAGTGGGGCCCGCTCGGCCCCAGCGGCTCCGGCACAGCAGCTGGTCTGACAGAACGCTCAGAACTGCTTCAAGGTGAAGTGCCACCTCGGATGGGAACCCAGCTGAGTTGTTTGTTAAGAGAAAGTTTCCCTGTGAAAAAAGTGCCCGCGGACGATGGAGGTATTACCTCGCGCCTCCCACGCTGATCTCCCTGGAGCAGGGACAGTGGGGGACAGTGGGGGACAAGTTGGAACGGGACTTTAGCCGCCTCCCATTACTTGTCACGGTCTGATCAGATATCAACACTGAGGATTCTTCCCAGGTATGTAATTCCCATGTGGCCTATTTCAACTTGGCAGTTTAAGGGGATGAAAGAGTGGTAAGTCGTCCACACCCAAGACCCAGAGCACGTGGTGGTGTTACCCTGCTCTGAGGCCACATTCACCCCACTGAGGACACGGGCTGCTTCTCCATGGCTCCTGCTAAGAGCATAGCACAGGGGAGGCAGACAGCCCTTTACTTGGGGAACAGAGACTGAGAGGGTGGCAAGCATCTTCAGAAACCAACCAACCAACTAACCAAACAAAATAAACATGGAAGCAAAAGGGAACACGTTATAAAAAAACAAAAACCTTTAAAAAGATTTCAAGTGGCAGCAAACATGATATAGAAACATGTTCTCTCCCCATCCCTCCACACACACGGGACAAAGATGGTGGCTCGGATCTGGAGCCCACCCTGCCCTTGGGAAGGAAGACCCACCCCTCCCTCCACAGGGTGGGCAGCCTCCGATCACCACCCAGTGACTGCCCAGGTTAAGGGCATCGAGGCCCAGATGCCTGCCTCAGTCTGGAAGATTCCTCAGGAGACAAAGGACAGGCTGGCCACCTGCTCTGCTTAGTCCTGTCCCCCCTGGAACATCACCCCGGAGCACCCCCAAACCCTCTGCTCATAAAGCCTGCTTCAGGGTCTTCCCACACTCAGGGTCACAAGCTAAGACCACAGGTGCAGGCTCCTGGGGGGCTGGGCTGGGAGCCTGCACCTGAGGGAGGTGGACAGCCATGCAATGTGTGAAGCGGCAGAGATCAACCTGGGCAGGTTGTAGGCCGCCTGCCAGAGGCAGCCCAGGGCCAACGTGAGACTGGGGACTGGACCCGAAATGCTCTGGGAGCACTCAGTACAGGATGCATATATATATGTAACAGACTCATTGTTTAATCAGAGCAGCATCTTCTCCTTTGTTAAACGGCCGTGCTCCAACTGCGCTTCTGTGAATCCCGAGGGATCTAATTGCCCAGCTGTGCTGCCCCTGATGAAACAAGGATTCCTACTGTTTGTGAAATCATGTTGGATGAGCCCAAAATATCTTTCGCACCAAGGAGGCAAGTTGGGGTGGAAGGGGGGGTACGAGGAGGGGGCAGGGAGGAGCGTGTTCTTGGATTTAAGGTAAAGCCCTTGAGGGAGTTCATAACGGTTCCCTTTCTGAGCTCCCATCAGAGTCACCTGTCCCATCCCGTCCCCTCCTGTCTGGCCTCTGACAAGGATCGGGGTTCAGGTTCGGTCCTGGGACTGACCTCAGGGCACAAGGAAAGGACCTTGGGACGCAGAGAAGCCACTGGCAGTCGGATTCTGGGGGAGGGTTAGGATTAGACAAAGGCCAACCAACCAAGATGGGGGTGAGGGAGGAACAGGGGTGCAGCTGTGCAGGGGCTGGGGCCCCTGGAAGGGCAGAGGGAGCTCTGGCCTCAGGCCGATAGTAAGCCCCCAAGGGGCCTGTGTGAATGCCCTGAGCTCAGTCCCTGAAGTTGGGGTGCAGCTGAGGGACAGGTACCATGGATGGGGAAGGACAGGGTGGGAAGGCCCCCGAGCTGGCTCAGCCCAGCACCCTGGGGCCACGGTGGATGCTCTGGTTCAGCTCCAGGTAAACGAATGCTTCCCCGACAAGTCTCTTCTAAACCCAGGAGAGGACTTCCTCACTCACACAGGTGACCCTGTCCAGGAGCATGCACATGCATTCCTGCCGCCTCAGACCTTCCCCCAAACCTCAGGTCTGAGACGTATGGATGGGGGAGGGGGGCTCCTAGTTCCCTTTAAGTGCTGCTGGCCCTTCGGGGACGGGCACACGCAGGATTCTACATTACAGAGCCTCCCCAGAGCCCTTTGCGGTGGGGCGCAGCCTTGTGTACGCCCCCGCCCCCAGACGTACGACAGCAAGGCCCAAGACCCCTGTCCGCCCCTCCCCATGACCATGGGGCAGTCCCACCCCTTTCACCCCCTCTCCTGACCCCATGAGTGCCCCCGGCCCCCCTGCCCAGTCCCTACCTGGCCCAGTCTTTGAGCTCCCTGTGGGACAGTGAGTGTCCCTCCTGAAGTGTCACCACTGCGGTGACCCGCTGGCCCCACGTCATGTCTGGAACTCCGATCACAGCCACATCTGTGGACAGAATGGGTGGGGCTTCTTAATGCTGCGATGCCCACTGCAGGCTGGAGTAGGCAGGACCGAGCAGGACTTGCCCTGAGCATGCTGCCACCTCTGAGCACGGGGTGTCACCAGCTTCCTTGTGTAGGAACAGAAAGAGCAGACAGGACCCCCAACAGACCTGAAACCAACTGGGGTGTGGGGCAGGCAGACCCCGCTGTGGGGTGGGGCGGGCAGACACAGTACTGGGGGGGTGTGGGACGGGCAGACACAGTACTGGGGGGTGGGGCGGGCAGACACAGTACTG
>PVKE010027800.1:0-21323 GCA_004027555.1 Craseonycteris thonglongyai | reverse complement strand
GGGGAAGCTGGGATGGCTCAGTGGGTTAAGCGCTCGCTTTGCAGCCCTGGAGACCAGGGATCGAATCCCGGCTCTGGCCCAGATGGACCCACATTCTGAACTGGGGTGTGCCCCCATTTCAGTTCTTGCCAGGGCCTATGTGGGAGGTTCCTGGCCCAGTTCCTGCCCTGTGCAGCTCCACGCCCACCTGTGAAGTGAAACTATATGGAAGACTAATGCTGTCAACTATGGAAACTCTTCTGGGCCCTCCCTCTTCCCTCTATCTCTCTCTGTCTGTCTCTTTCTGTCTGTCTCTCTCTGTCAAAAGAACAATAAAAATAAATCTTAAAAAATAAAAAAACACCAAGTGACAAACACCATCTATACCAACAGTTCTCACCTATGGCGGGGGGTGGGGTGTGGGGGGGGGTTAGGGGGTGGGGGCAGGAAATTTTGTCCCCCCAGGAGACATTTCTTAGTGTCTGGAGTTAATTTTGGTCAGAAGTACAGGAGGTGTGATGTACTATTAGCATCTAATGGGTAGAGGCCAAGGTTACTAAAGATTCTATAATGAATAGGACAGCCTCCCCTGCTAATGCCTAACATTAAATGCTCTTGCCCAAAACATTAATAATATCAAGGATAAGAGACCTTGATCGATACGAATATTCACTGTGGCAAAAGTATAAAATATAATTTGTTTTAAAACATTTATTCATTCTTTTAATTTAGAAAAATATATACAAAACAAGAAAGCAATAGAGAGTAAGAAGAGAATGAGTGGCAGAAATGATAAAAGGAGAGGTCAAGTGATCTCATCACCATGGAAGGTTGTGGAGAGGTGCAGGGGATTCTGCCACCATGCTGAACACATTTTGGACAAGTTCAGAATGAGTCTACACTGAGGAAATACAGTGCGTTTGTTAGTCATCATATGGTCTTGAATTCAGAGCACTCCATTTCTATAATGGCATGGTTTTAAATTATTTATGCAATGTTTTAAAATTCGTTGATATATGCTCCTGTGGAGAATGAATCGAAACCCCCTATTCTGCTGTACAGATCAGATACGCTTCTGGGTCTCTCACTGGGTTTTATTGTACTAATTATTAAATTTTCTTTTTGATTGCTAACTTAGCACTAGTAAATATACTTCATCTGTGGTCAACGAATAGCAATATATACCTCAATTTGGGGTAGGGTTAATAGAGAAGCTGTTAAACCAGTTATGCCCAGAGTCAAAGAGTCATGACAGTGAGTGAGTTCAATCATACTTTCACCTTGTCCTTTGCAACATAGGAAACCTGGTACATGTTATTAATTGAGGGAAAGTATTATGTTTTCTATAAAGAACAATGCCAAAGGAAAGAGGACTGCCCTTGCCTCAGTGATAAAACATTTGAGTTTCAAAGTTTAAGAAGCCACTTGACCCTTCTCTAGATTTATTTTGTACAATTCATAAATATGGGTGATGTAGCAAGTATAACATAGGGTGAACCACTAAGTAACCACACTGATAAACAGTAGATCCATGGAGGAAAAAAGTATTGTGCATGGGGTTTCACATGTTGTTGATTTCAACAGATGGGTAATTAACACAAGCCTTGTGGTGACATTAAGATCAGATGGTTAAACTAGATTTTATACAAGTAGAAGTTTTACCTAGATCCTAATTGTACAAATAATTTTTGGAAACTAATAGTCAAGATACTGTAGTATAGGCCTAAAATTAAAGTCCAGTATTATCTGAGGAAAACCGGAAGGGTCTCAAATGGTCTAACCACAAATTTCTCTAGCAACTTTACTGAGGGATGATGATGTCTCCTAGCAAACAGTCCTCCCTGTCTTAGGGACCAGGCATAGTCCCTGCTTATCCCTAAATAGATGGGGCATCAGTTCGCTGCCACCCAACGTAGTTATTCAGACAATGCTCACGTACTCTGGTAGGAAGCAGGGACACCTCACCTTCTTGATATTACAAGGCCTACCTCTCACAGAGTCTGATTGTTCACTCTGTTACTAAGTGCAATCCCCACGTAGAAATCGGCAGCAAGTACACGTGATTGATAATTTGCCGCATCCCTGTCCTATGTTGGCTGTCAGGTGGTCAGCCATCCGCATAATCCTAGGGTGGGAATCCTTCCCTCACCAATGAGATGAAAAAGAGGTGATTAGGGTAGAGGCAAAAGCAAAACAGGGAAGGATCTGGAACACTTTACGTAGTATCTCAGGCCCTTCCTTCTTATCTCACACTGTGCTCTCTGACTTAGATTAATAGGAAGAGTGTTTAATAAGCCACGCAGTTTACTACCTCATACAGAAGGGATCACTTTGGTTATGAAACCTCTCCATTCAATACCTCCGTGATCACCTAGCTTATGAGTTAATTTCTAGGGACTCATGATCATAAATCCAGAGAAGCTAAGTGTGTTTACCATAGGCAACTTAAAACAAGGGTATCTTGTTCAAAACATCCCATAGATAAATACTTCCCTCCTAAAAACAAATATTACCTGGGGGTGCCTGGAGTTACAGTTATCAGCCTTCTTTCTTTCTTAAGATCAGTATTGGGAGTGAAACGGAACATAACACAGCCCAGGTTTAACAGCTCCTGGTTCATCAAAACAAGCATGAAAGGCTGAGAAGACTAATATTATACTATTTGGAAAATAATAAAATATTATATATATGTTCAATTTAGATAAAAGTATACAGAATACAATTGTGATAATTCTTCTCAAATCTAGGTATGAAGGATCTAATACCAGTCTAATAGCAATGTAATTATTAAATGCTTTAAAATAACTGATTTCTGATTTTAATTGATATATCCAAGAATTTGTACTGCTTCAAAATTTAAATGCCAGCATACTAAAACATTATCTTATTATATTGCTACTTGTAATTCATGAGGATTATAACTGCCATTAAAAATATTTGCTTTTCTCTCCTTAGCAAAGCTCATTTAAATAGGTGATAATTAAGACTAACAACTCAATAAAAGCTAATGAAAGAATCTTAGTATATATTTGCAGTGTTTTAAATTTCACTTCTTGCCTTACATTAAATAAGAATTATAAGTGACATGTTGATGGACTATATAACTGTAACTTTGACTTTAATATTCTCTGTAATCACCTAACAATAGGAATTAATATATACATAAAAAGTAGCTAAAGTATCTCATGACTTCAGATTTCCTGAGAAAATGGACTGACTGAAGTTGATAATTTTTCTGCACCAAAAGGCTAGGAAAGCTTGAGTTGTGTTTATTTGCAAGCTACCCTTAAATAAATGTATTATGAGTATCAGTCCTTTAAATTTTCTTATTGGATATGTGGAAGGTACAATGCTGTTGAGATATTTCTTGCGGAATATCTTCTATAATATTCTTATAATAAGAACTATGGGCCAATTTTTAGCAGATAGAATCTAGAAAATAGTATTTTATGTAGGCCCATCACTATGATTACAAAACGTCCTTGTGGGTGGAGAGGAAAAGAAAGAATTAACCAAAGCAGAGAGGTATCAAATGTGGTAACAATGCTCTAGGTTGCTATGTAGGATTTCTAGGTCTGTGATTAATTCTCTTATGAAGTCATATAACCCTGTAGATTTTGGGTTTGTCCTTAGTAAAATAAGAGATTGAGTTTAGGGGTCTCTTGGGAGCATTTTAACTTTAAAGTGCTTGTAGAGTATACATATGGCTCTTTGTAGTAACCAAAATAACTAACTGGTATTCATAAACCATACTGAAGCATAGTTATTTTTCATTATTTCATTCTTATCTTCAACCAGTAAACATAATGTGTGTGTGCTTTGCTTTAATATGTTTGTTTATCTTATAAACTTATTTTATAAAAATAATTTTTAATATGTACAGTAAAAAATATATTCTCTCTTATCCCACAATAGTAGATTGTTTTTACTAATTCAGAACTGCAAATAATTACATTAGGCTCTACCAATAATTTTAATTTGCTATTAAATCAACATTATTAATTTTATATGTCAAATTAACTTTGAAAATTATTGAGAATAAATTTCAACTTAGATTTTGTAGTAAGCAATACAATGTTAAATGTAACTAATTTAGTGACATACTAAAACTATTTCCAAAATATGAACTAGTTGCCCTTTGTAACTGCCTTGTACATAAGCAGAAAGTTACATTTGCTATGTTTTCTCATAGTTACGAGACTCAATACAAATTATCTTCCAAGTAAAGAAATTCCACTGGAAAAAAAATCAATTAAAGGCTGAATATCATGTATCCCCATAGAAATAAAAAACCAGAGTGCAATTTTTTGTTTTCCATAACTTGAATTTCTTTTCAATGTAAATATCACCCTCAAATATCCAGGAATAAGATCCACTACATGTCTGACTTTTTATTATATAAAATAATAATATCTTATTATTTTTTAATATTTATACCAATATGTTTACATTACTAAATAAGTAAAGACCATGACACAGATAATCTAGTATGTTTTCCAGCATCTCAAAAATATCAGAAGATCAGTTGCTGCATTATCACCACCAAGGTGAGTCACAATTAGATACAGAGAAATAGTCTTTCTATTGTAATATTCTAATTTGAGTTTGAAATACAACTTTTTAAAGAACTGAAAAATACTATATGTGGTTGAATCTAAATTCCATTTATCTTAATGGCAAGAACATTTCTGTTTGTAATATATCAATTTTAAAAATTCTATCTAATACAAACATAAGAACACAGCATGTCTTAATACATAATTTGCTAATGTGACAATTTTAATTATCTCTTTGCCATTTGTAACTTGGCTTTGATAGCTATTAAATCTCTTTTCATATTGATTTGTTTTTATTTCCATATTATTCTGGATATAAAGTTCAAATTAATTAATAAGAATGTGATATTTTTTCTCTGATGACAAGCAATTTATATATGTAATCCATAAAGCAGCTTCATAAAACTGTGGTTTAAAATATAATCTTAAATAGAAATAACCAAGGTCTAGCACATTAAAATTAGAAAAAGGAAAACTGAGTTCTTCCCTTTATAAGGCTCTTTTGGAACATCAACTTATATATTCAGTTTGGCAGTTATTTTAACATTCTGCAGACCTCTAGAGTACCATTCAGTATGATGTAATGGAATCCTACCCTGTTGAACCAGTGGAAGAAATCTGTACAACAACATATAGTAATCAATTTTCACTGAGGAAATAAATTAGGTCTATATCATTTACATTTTACATTAGTTCAGGTCAGCAAACATTAATTATGTATAGGAGGTCTGCTAATTAATGGAATGCCAATTATGAATAAGGTGACTTTGGTTGTTTCCCCCCCTATATGATAAGGTCTGTTAATTTTGTAATGTTATGATAAATATTCCACTGGATATATAACATAATGTAATGTGAGAGAAATAAAGATGTGGGTCATTCCGGAATTTCAGAGAAATCTTGCTGGAAAGTGCATTTCAATCGAATCTTGGAAGATAAGACAAATTGGTCAGGTGAAAAAGGATGAAGAGGGCATTGCAGTCAGAGAGGACATCTTGGATGAATGTATGTTAAAAAGCAGTTAATGTGTTTGGAAATAGGAGTGCTTTGCATTAGTGAAGCATAAAGTATAATACAGAAATGATAGGGTGTAAGACTGCAGAGGTAGGACGAAGGGCGCGGTATTTCAAGCTAACAACTTGGATTTTATAGGCAATGTAGCTTCTTTAAAGTCTTTTAAGTACAGGTGTGATATGGCCAGAATAGCATTTTGAATTTAAAATTAGCAAAACGATTTTTAAATAGAATTCAATAAATGCTAATGGGACTGATGAATCTGTGTCACAATATATTGATCCCCAAGCAACACAATAAATCTTGTGTGTGTGTGTGTGTTTTGTAGTATAAAAAAATATAAGAATAGGGGGAAGCCGGGATGGCTCAGTGGGTTAAGCGCTCACTTTGCAGCACCGGGGACTGAGGATCGAGTCCCGGCCTGGCCTGTGAGGACCCATGTGCTGAACTGGGGAGTTCCCCTAGTTCGGTTCTCTCTCTGTCTCTGTCTCTGTCTCTGTATCTCTCTCTCTCTCTGTCAAAAAAAAAAAAAAAGTTAACAACTGGGGAAGCCGGGATGACTCAGTGGGTTGAGCGCTCACTTTGCAGCGCCGGGGGACCCAGGATCGAATCCCGGCCCCGGCCCGTGCGGACCCATGTGCTGAACTGGGGAGTGCCTCCAGTTCAGTTCTCTCTCTTTCTCTGTCTCTCTCTGTCTCTCTCTCTCAAAAACAATATATATATATATATATATATATGAATAAGAATATAGGACCTTTTTACACTATGCAAAATTAAACATGTAATTTAAATAGGAAAACCAGGTTGACTTCCAGAACTATTTCTTATTTCTCTGCCCAACTAAACTAATCTGAACAGAAATTCTTATCAATTTTAATGAATATTTGTTGTGCCAGGTTAAATAATGTTTCCCCCTAAATTTATAACCACCCAGAAGCAAAAAATGGAGACTTATTTAGAAACAGTGTCTTTGCAGATATGATTAGTTACTTTCCAATGAGGTCATACTGGATTAGGGTGAATCCTAAATCCAATGACAGGTGTCCTTATAAGAAAGCTACGTGAGGATACAGAGACATAGACACACAGAGGGTGGAAGGCTGTGTGAAGACAGAGAGTAGAATGATGCCACTACAAGTCCAGGGACACCAAGAACTGTGGGCAACCACCGGAAGCTCAGGGAAAGGCACGGAGCAGCTTCGATCTGAGCCGTCAGAAGGACCCAACCTGGATAACAACTTGATTTCAGACTTCGGCCTCCCAGTGAGATCATAAGATCTTTGTAGTATTAAGCCACACAGTTGTGGTAATTTGTTACAACTCTAGCAAACAAAAACATATGTACATGGCAGTACCTCTTGCCCAGGGAGCAAGAGAGCTATGTGAATCAGTTTGTGGTGCCTATGAAAGAACATTCTCATCAGCACAGCACGAAAAGAACAAAACACCATCCTTCGATTGGTATCTGGCTTCTCCTGCTGTTTCTTCCCTCACCCTCCAGTCAGGCACTTATTTTCAACCATGATTTGTATTGGGCAACATAATTAGGCTTTATTAATTATTCATCCGAATTGAAGGCATATATAAAAGTTACTTCAGTTGTATGTATTAGGTTCCCCAAGGTGCTGACCTTACCCTATGAAAACTCTGGTTAAAGCTAATTTAGTACTTCTCATCAAAACGGTCACTACTTTAATCAATACACTGTGTTGAACTTCTGTTAAATGAATGTTTGAGTATTGCAGCCATAATTTTTTTTTTAATTAGTGGACTGAGACTTTTTATTCTGCTTCACATATTCCCTTTGGTACAGAGTAAAATTAGCATCGGTGTTTTGGGAGAGGGTTTACTGAGTCAAAAGACATGGGAAATGTCACTAAGTTTTAAAACTAACAGCATGCACTTGTTTCAATTAAACTTGAAGGAAAATTAAATGTAGAGGGAGCAGAATAATCTAAAATGAGTTTAAATCCATTGAAATGGGAATTCCTATATTGTCAGGACAAGTCAAGACACAAAACCAGTAGAAGCCCTAAAGGCTTCAAAGCACTGGCCTGGAACTGAACCTCTCTACCTGGAATCGAGGGAAACTCTTATTTCAACTTAGAGAGGTAACTCATCTCTCAGATGTCAAAGTGATCATGGAAGAACTGCATGGAGGAAAGATGACACAAGAAGAATTACAGGAGGCGTACCCTGCAACAGAAGCAGTGCTCACATTGAGACTTCTCCCTCTATAGTTATTCTGAGAAACGTTGAAATAAAAGAAGTGCGACCCTACCCCTTACCTGCAGGTTTAAGACGAAAATCAGATGAACCCTCTAAAGCACACTAGTCCAACCTGTGGCCCACGGGCCGTGTGTGGCCCAGGACGACTTTGAATGCAGGCCCAACACAAATTTGTAAACTTTCTTAAAATAGTATGAGATTTTTTTGTGATTTCTCTTTTTTTTTCTCTTCCGTCTTGGTTTTTTTATTTTTATTTTTAGCTCATCAGCTAGAGTTAGTGTATTTTATATGTAGCCCAAGACAATTCTTCCAATGTGGCCCAGGGAAGCCAAAAGTTTGGACACCCCCGCTATAAAGGGTTTTCAGAAAGATGAAAGAATTCATTTCTCTATTCCACAGGAGTGATCAAAGGCTAGTTTTTCTCCTTGCTGTGACCCTAGAGTACAAGTTACTATTACTTATAAAAGGGCAAAATGAAGGGGTGTGTCTGATCTACATTTCCCCACTTAAAGATCCGTGATTCCTTTTCATATTGAAAAATCAAACATGGCCCTTACGTCAACAGTTCAAGTTTGAGAAAAAATAGAGAGCCATCTTCAAAGGAGCCACTTTATTCTGAATTCCAGTATAGGTAAAGTGAAATCACTATAAATTTGGAAAAGTTGTCTACAACAAGTATGTTTAACACATCTTTCACTTATTATAAACATGTATAATTATTTTGGAAAAGATATACATATAATTTGTGTTCTTCAAAAGCAGACAAATGAAAGACAATCTAACCTGCACATTAGGGAAATGACTTGTTATCAAATTTTTGACAGTTAAGACAGACTCCAGGAATATTAAATTGTTTTTTCCCCAAACAAAGAAATAAAATAGAGACTTTTATTTTAAAAATAAATGTTATATTGGGGATGCTGGGATGGCTCAGTGAGTTGAGTGCTCGTCTTGCAGCCCTGGGGTCCAAGGATCATATTCCAGCCCTGGCCACAGCCCATGCAGACCCATATACTGAACTGAGATGTGGCCCCCAGTTCAGTTCTTGCCAGGATAAGCTTCTCATATGGGAGGCCCCCAGTTCAGCTCCCACCCTAAGTATGCTTCCCATGTAGGAGGCCCCAGGCCCTGGCTGCTGCACTGTGCAGCCCTGTGCCCTCCTGTGGAATGAAACTACATCAAAAACTAATGACTTACAGCTACGGAGACTGCTCTGCCCACCCCACCCCCACCCCTGCTTCCCCTCTTTCTCTGTGTCCATCTGTCTGTCTCTGTCAAAAACAAAAACTAAATCTTAAAAAAATAATGAATGTTATAATTTGTTTAGATTATAACAAGAAAAATAAGAAGCACACGTTTTGGTTCTTCTAAGCTGCACCATCTAATATGATATGCAGTAGTCAAATTATTTTAATTAAAATGAAATACAATTAGAAGTTTACTTCCTCAGTTGTCTTAGTTATATTTCAATTGTTCAATAGATGCACTTGGCTAGTGACTAGAGCAAATCAAGAACATTTACATCTTTGTATAAATTTCTATTGGAGAACATTGCTCTGAGTTATTTTTGTGTCCTTTTTTTTTTTTTTAATGATAATGACATTTGTATTAGTTTCCTGTAACTGTTATAACAGATTACCAAGAACACGTGGCATAAGACAACAGAGACTTGTTCTCTCCCATTTTGGGAGGTCAGAGTCTCAGACCAGTGTCACTGGGTTGAAATCAGCACGACTGCAGGGCCACACTCCCTCCAGAGGCGCCAAGGTGGAGCCTGCTGGCCTTGCTTCCAGTTCCTGGTGACTGCCCACATTCCATGGCTCGTAGCCAAATTTCTCCAATCTTTGTCTCCATGGTCACCTTGCCTTCATCTTTTACATTTGTGAAAACTCCCTTTGCCTACCTCGTAGAAGGACACGTGTGATTGCACTTAAAACCCATGGGGACAATGCTGGATAATCACCCCATGTCAAGATCAGTAACTTAATCACATCTGCACACACTTGCCTTATAAAGTAACATTTATAGATTCCAGGAATGAGAACCTGATACATCTGGGAGGCCATTATCCAATTTACTAAAATATCTACAATGCTTTTTCAATTTCTATTTCACATTTTTGATTCTATATTGCCAATTCATCATTTATTCCACTGGCATCCATCGGTATAAATGTTAATAGTTTCCCAAATCAAATATTTTTTCCTTCAGAAAGGCTTATACACTAGAAAATGTAGCTTCCTATTTAGCTTCAGGTATTTTGCTTTCCTGTGTTATGATTGCCAAAGCCCAGGACTGACGGAAAAGCCCATGGTAGCACTAACTCAAAACTTTACAAATCTACTCGCAATGATTAGAGAACATGTTGTCATATTTTAAGCCATACTGTAAGCAGAAACAACAGTAGAATTAAAATCCTTAAAATCCATATATTGGTAATTAGACACTTGCACAACGTATTTAAAAAATACAAAAAGGAAGTTTAAGAGATGCTTAAAGAAAAAAATACTTTTTAGATGGCCAAGTAATTTTGAAAAAGATGCAAATGAAATTTATAGACATATCAAATGTAATTGGTATTGAAACTCAGTGCTTGGCTTTAAAACAGTGATACATTTAAGCAAAGAGAAATAGAAGAATGTTCTTAACAATGTGTTCAAAATGCATCATAAAGAACCAAAAAAATAGATAATAGTATAGGTTTCTACTTTTTAAATATTTCATAAGACTTTAGGCAATCTAATTAAGCTTATTGTTTTACCTTTTATTGAACAAAATCACTTTCCAATCGTTTACTTAAGATAATAAGATATTCTTTATATATGTGTCTATGTATAAATGTAAGTATACATTTATAACATACAAACAACCTTTTATTTTATTTACAGATAAAACAGAAGGCAGATTACTGTCCGAGAAGCCGAGCAATGTTAAATAACTGAAATAAACAGATTGCCATTTAAGTGGACAAGGCAAAGCCCACAACACACTTGAACTGTCTGATACTCACAGTAAGAACAGCCATAGACTTCAATTCTCAGCCCAATGCGACCTTCTCCATTCCAGTCCAGGGGCACCATCCGCACATAGCGGGCAATAATCAGGTGCTTTAAGTCATGCCGGACCACACCGTCAGAGTTGATGTTCCCAGGAAATGCCTGAACAAAAAAATGGGATCAAAAAATTAGGGAAAATACCTTACCACAACCATGGTCTTCTCTACGTTCTAAAAGAAAGTTCAGTTTTCTTATCTAAAGGCAAAATTTTATATTCTCTACATCAGAATCAATTTTTTAAAAAGCTTTTATAGACTTCTAAACAAGTTCAATTATAAATGGAAACTGGGCTAAAGTTTCCATGGGTTATTTTATATATGTGAATATACTCATATATTAGAAGAATTAAACACTATATGGCACCCCATGTAGTATATAATAAGCATTTCAATGATGAGTCCTAATATTTAATTATACAGTAAATAATTTTTCATAGAATAACAGAGCTATAGTTAGGAGATCATACCAGAGGAAAGTAGATGGGCAGCAAGGGACTGAGAGGTAATGTCAGGGTGAAATGTATGGAAAAATAAGAAAATAAAAGACACGATAGTTTTTCTTTTTTTGACAGAAACAGAGAGAAGAGGGAGGGCCCAGGGCAGTCTCTATAGTTGACTTCATTAGGTTTTCATATAGCTTCACTCCACAGGTGGGCACAGGGCTGCGCAGGGTAGGAACTAGGCCAGGAGCCTCCCACATAGGCCCCAGCAAGAACTGAACTGGGGGTACACCCCAGTTCAGCACATGGGTCTACCTGGGCCGGAACCAAGACTAGATCCTCAGGCTGCAGGGTTGCAAAGTGAGCACTTAACCCGCTGAGCCAACCCAGCTTTCCAAGACATGATATTTTAAAGAAACATTTAATAACAGTGTTGAGAGAAGCTGGCAGAGGAAAAGATATAAATGATTCCGAAGTACTAACATCCAGGCATTGATGGTGGAAATAGGGAAGGGGGATCCTTTGGGCAGACAAGGTCCTTCCCTGCTCAGCAACCTCTTCTTTTCTTTGAGTAACAGCATTTAAATTTTCTTTCTTTCTATTTTTTTTTTAACATTTATTTTATTGTTTTTGACAGACAGAGAGAGATAGAGACAGAGAGAAGGGGGAGGGCCCAGAGCCGACTCCACAGTTGTATATCAGTGTTCAACATGGTTTCATTTCACACAGGTGGGCAGCAGCCACACAGTGCAGGAATTGGGCTAAGGATCTCCTGCATGAGAGGCACAACCCCTTGAGCCAGGGGCAGAACCAAGGGGTGAGAACCGAACTGGGGGACTACTGCATGGGAGGCACACCCCAGTTCAGCATATGGATTCGCACAGGTCATGGCCAGGATTCAATCCTCAGTCTCCAGGGCTGCAAAGCAAGAGCTTAACCTGCTGAACCATTCTGGCTTCCTCTGGATTTTCTTTCAAAGGTCACCCACTCACCATTGTCAAACCACCTGGTCAAGGATAGGCAGATGCCACTCGCTAGCACCAGAGGTGGGCATCTAACTCAATGAGACTTGATTTTAGCACTTCTGCTGGAATACCGGTAACTCAGTCATTTGTTTATTCATTTATTGATCAATTCACTTGCTCATTCATTCAGTCAGAAAATATCTGAGAGTTTTTTATGTACCAGATACTGCTCAAGTCAGTGGGATATAGAAGTGAACAATATAGGTCGAGTTTCCATTTGCTTGGCAGTTATGTTGTTAAAGAACGAACGTAGTGGGGCAAAGTGGAGCATATAAATAACAGACATATAATAAATATATTATACATAAAACTGATACTAAGTTATATACTAATATATATATAATTTTGTGTTATATTAACATGTAGCATATTATATTACAACATATTGTGTTACTGTTATATATTGTATACATTAAATAATGTATATAGTCTATACAATGCCTGGATTGCAAATACCTTGAGCATTCTTCTCATGTTCTGGGGACAGCAAGGATAGTCAGTGTTATTGGAACACAGTTAAAAAGGAAAGAGTGGGGGAGACATTGCAGAGTTGGAGGTCAGAGCAAGATCTTTAGGCCATAGTAATGTTGCAAATTTCATTTTAAATGTGCTAGAAGGAAATCCACTGGAGGGTTTTAAGCAAGAAAGTTATACATCTTAGAATTTTGAAGACTGAGATCTAACATCCCCTTTTCAGCAGAAGACTGCAGCATAATACAAAATATTACATATGAGGGCAGGCTGATAAATTTTGCCTCCACTTAAATAGTAAATAAATAAGAAAAAACATTTTAATGAAATAAAAAAAGAAATATACTCAGATCATTTATTTTCAAAGCTGCATAATTATTTGTCTACAGAATCACCATACACTGTAATAGACTTCTGCCAACACTGCACTAGTCTTTGAAATCTATCCTTAAAAAAATTGGTGTTTTGTTTTTGAAACCATTCCCTCACTGCAGACCACCTTTCATCACAGATGAAGCACTGGCCCTGCAAGCACTCCTGTAATTTCAGGAATAGGTATAAATTACCAGGAGCCAGGTCTGGGCTATAGCAGATGCAGCAGCACTGGGAAGTCCAGGCATTGAATTGCATCTCTTGTTGTTGCCCTTGTGTGAGGCCTGGCATTGCCGTGTTGAAGAAGTGTTATATTTCTTATTCTACTCCATTTGATTCTTCTTTTTAATGCAGTAAGAGTGTCAATGTAATGTTCAGAGTTTACTGCTGTTCTTCTTTTAAGAAGATCTGCAAGAACAACACGTTCAGAATTCCAAAAAACAGTCAACATCACTTTTCCAGCCAAGACCTAAATTTTGAATTTTTTTTGGCTGAGGTAACCTCTTTTGGTGACATTCTATATTCTTTTATTCTTGGGGTCACAATGATGGACCCAAGTTTCAGCACCTGTAATGACCTTTAAGAAGTCCTCACCTTCTTTTTCAAAACTTTCAAAAAAATTTGAGGAACTTTTTCCACTGTTAAGGATTCAATAACAGCATGCTATTTGAACGGAACATCTGAACACTCTTCCATTTCAATGTGCACTGGATGAAAAATGTAAGCATCCGTGTGTGCAAGGTCAAGAATGATGGAGGGGAGACACCATGTGACTACAGAGAGCCAGTTATATCCAGATACATCTAATGTAACAAAAAAATATTACAGTGGAGGCAAAATTTATCAGCCCACTCTCATAGTAGTAGTGTATAGAGTAATCTTGTGAAAAGTGCTCCAGAGGAGTGGGGTCATTTAGGAGGAAGACAGGAATGGTGGAGTGGAGGGGAGCACTAACGAGGAGCAGCAAGATACCTTCTACATCTGGGATCCCAAATGTAAGACCTGGGAGGAGAAAACAAAATAAAATACAGAACTATTATAAAAGGAGCGTCTTCTTTGACTGAGCTCCTGTTGTTCATTCGCTATTAGGAAAAATCGGACATCAGAGTAAAATAAAGGAGGAGCAAATGTGAGGACATCATTTCAGCATCTAAATACAGAACTTGCTCAAGAAAACCTCTAGGCTTTTGCATGATTGGACCTGTTTCCTCATTTGTTTGGCTTTTTCTTTTTTAAAGCAACTTGAAAAACATCAAATAACAGAGATATTTAAAGGGAAAGATAGTTAGTAAAGCTTTAGATGTACTGTCTGTGATATTAAAAGGCCACACAAAGAATTTGAGATATTTAGGAAAGTAGTATTTTATCTAAGGTTAGCTGTTCAGACAGGGTATATTCATAATTTATGAATTCATGGTGTTACAGTGTTTTTGTCAGCATTCACAGCATGAGGAGATTGTGTATTTTGTACTTTTTTCATTTACAAGTATATTGAGATTTGAGACATTAGCCTATTGGAAGTTTAAAACATTTCCAAAGAATGGTATTGATGTTACTGATCATTGTCTTAAATATAAAAGCATAACTCCATCTGAAATGTTTCATGTCATGTAGCAGTTTTCAGAGGAGTTAAGGAACATAGAAAGAGGTACAGCCATTGATTTAATAAAAACAACATCTAATATTTATATATCACTTTATTATTTAAAGGGTTCAGGTATACACTGTGTTCTTGGGCCTCATAGAAAACCCTGTTTGGTAAGGATGCTATTTTTTCTTTCTTTCTTTCTTTCTTTTTTTTTTTTCCAAATTGAGAAACTTGGCATCAGAAGAATGAGAGGATTTACTGATGCTGATTAGTTAATAAGGGCAAACGAGGGCCAAGTTGTGAGCTCATCCCCTCCTGTCTTGACCTTTGAGAACCAAATTTTCAGCTGGAAATAAAGTTTTTTTCTTTTTAGGCACAACACATTCATTTTTGATGTTTAATACTATATATCTGAATATCAAATTTAAAGTTAGATAATTTTATCATATCACATTCTGGATGTATATTAAATTTCTGGCCCATTTATTAGATAGCACATTTTGCTGGTAACTTTACTTCTCTCTTCATTTTTATTTCCATGAATTATGACAAAAAATAGTATTTTCCATTCTCATACATTTTGCAAAATGTGCTCCTATTGTGATCATTAGCAAAAGCTCCTCTGCAGTTTTTATAGAAGTAATTCAAAATATGAATGGTTGTTTATTAATACGAAAGAAAGACTGCACTGGATGGTGAACACACAATGCAATACAACAGGCTCTCATTAACCTACACCCATGAGGCTAGGTAGGTGCTGGATAAATGTGTTTCTGGTTGCTTGAGAGTTACAATTAAAAATAGACCTAACTAATACCATCCCATCCCATCCCATCCCATTCCATCCCATACCATAAACTCTGTATTGCTTTGATATTAATATTGAAATATAGTAATTAAAAGCAAATTAAGACAAATAAAGACAATGTAATGTGACAGTTTTATAATAAAAACAGTTCATGAATGCAGTGTGTCATTTTAGTTAAATGGCAGTCAATAAACTTTTAAACTTAATTAAATTTTCTAAATAATTTTTTAAATTTCAAGTAACTTAGAAAAAATATATATACACTAACTGTTACAGTAGGGGGTGGAGAGTTTACTAGGTAGACATCGCATCAGGATCATGAGGATCTGATGAGGTAGCTAGGACAGGATCAGGAGAAGTGGATGGGGATGGATTTGGATCTACATCAGTAGATAATGCTGTACTGGCAAACTTGTGTGCAGCTTTCTTGAAAGATGAATGAATATCAGCTTGCTTTGAGACCCTACACTTCTCATGCAAAGTCAGGTTTTGCATGATGTGCAGCTGCATAACATGCTGAGAAGTGAAGAAGGGTTGCTATTCTGCAAAAGCTATTATAATTTCAAATGCTATTATAATTTCAAATGCTACTGTAACTCTCTGCCAGGATACTTTTTCCACCTCACATCTGTTATTATCATTGTCTTCCTCCTCTGCAACATTCATTTGTCCATGATTCACAACAGCTTCTGTCTTTTGTATTAAATATATGAGTTACTGGAATAACTTCATCCACAGCAAGCCAGTAATTGAGTTCATCTTGAGACAAATTCATTTTGTTATTATCAGAGTCAACTAACTCATAGATCTTGTCATAAACTCTGCTACTGGCAGCTGCACCATTGACTGGAAACCCCTCAAAGTTAACGGAGGAGAAAGACGATTCCACAGACATCAAAGCTAGCCACTACTTTCTCCAACATTTCCGTAATGTTTCACTTCTATGACAGTGTAGATAGCATCTTTGAGATTATACTTTTTCTGTAAATCCAAAAACTGTTCCATCAAAATTAGTCATTTTTCACATTAAGTCATAACTGTAAAACATTTTGTGTTTACACACGGAGAATTGGTGAGAGTGAAAGACAAATGTGAGCAAAGTCCAGGCTTATTCATGGCATGGCACTCCACATTTAAACTTACATTTTTTACTAGAAATTGATTTAATTTTAATTTTAATTTAAAGTATTATTTCTTCAATGTTTTTGCCAGTTGCTTGAGAGTGCCAGTTGCCTAAGTTCTAGTTAACAAAGTGCCTACCGTATATAGATGATATATTTTAGAATTGTATACTTGAAACTTATATAATTTTACTAACCACTGTCACACCAATAAATTTAATAAAAATGAAAACAAAAGAAAGAAATACTAATCTGCTACATGTTAGCAGCTTTGGTTACAATGCCATAGGCCTTAAAAAGGACCACTTTTTCTTTTTTATGAAATTTGACTTTCATATTCACCTGTAGCTTCTCACATAGCTGTAAAAAAAAACAACAACAAAAAACAAACAAACAAAAAAAAAAAGGTAAGATCTACAGTTGACTTTTATAAACACTTTATTTGGAAATCTGCAATAAAATTGAAAGATTAAAATGAATTTGAATCTACCTTGAAGAGAACAAGATCCCTTAAAATTCAACCTTCATTTAGACAAATGTCACATAATACTCATAGTATATGCTTTGTGGATATACAAAAACACCAAATTTATTAATGTAAGCCTAAAAAATCAATTTACAGAAGCCTGTGAATTATATGTGATTGCTATTAAATCTCCTTTATTGGCTGTGATTTGTATATATGCTTAGAAGTATAGTTTTATTTTGTTCTGTTTTTTACTTACATAGCATTTATGTAACTGAAAAGCTTTATGGTTAGTTAAACTAAGAGCAATATAATATAATGTTAAACCTATGGTGCTACTTTAAGGATACTGTCCTATAAATTGTTTAATATACAACAAAGAGTTAGAGCTCTCTTATTACATATTGTGGGTCATTTAGGTGGCTAATTTTAGAATAATCTAAATATCACTGAAATTTTATAAATGAAAAATTTCCACCATATACACTAAATATTTCTACTAGCTTGAGATACAAGTTGGATGGCCTAAGAAAGAGAGGAAAAGTTTTTTTCTATAAAGTAGCAAACAGTAAATAGTTTAGGCTGTTAGGACCATGTACCTCTCAGTCCCATATTTTCTTTCTTCTTTCCTGTTATTATTTTATTTGAACAATACTTGAAAACATAAAACCATCTTAGCTCACAGACTTTAAATGAACATGCAGGGACCATGTTTGGCCCTTGGGCTCTAGTTTGTCAGCTCCTGATCTGGGAGAACCTTTCAAACTAATAAATCCTCCCCTTGACTCAGATAAGATGCTACGGTCTAAAGTCATCAGAAGATTGTTCAGCCACTTGGCATTTAAAAACCAATATACTTTGGATGAGCATTTTGTCATCCCTTGAAGCATATAATTAATCAGACCAGAGGGAAATATACAGGGACTTAAAAGTATGCTGTGTGTGATGCATGAACTAAAATTTTCCCTCAAATTCACATTATGGGGTCTGAAGTGTAACTTATGAAGTATTTTATAAAAAAAATAAATATATTTACTCTTCCATAAAACCTCACATTTCAAGAAAGCTAAAATAAGGGATAACAAGACTTGCAGTAAATGAACAAGATTGTATCTTAATGCAAAGATTTGGCTTAAGAATGAAAAATGTAGGGAAGCCAGGATAGCTCGATGGGTTAAGCACTCACTTTGCAACCCTGGGGACTGAGAATCGAATCCTGGACCCAGCCCGTGTAGACCCATATGCTGAACTGGGGTGTGCTTCCCAAGTGGGAGGCCCCCAGTTTGGTCCCTGACTTGAGGGGGACGTGCCTCCCAGTTCCCGCCCTATGGGGCCCCTGCCACCTGTGTGAAATGAAACCATGTTGAAACTGATGACAAACAACTATGGAGACTGCTCTGGGTCCTTCCCCTTCTCTATGTCTCTCTCTGTCTCTGTTAAAAACAATAAAATAAATCTTTCTAAAAAAGAATAAAAAATGTGTCTAACATACTCCACTATTGTGTGAACAAGCCTAGGAGAAGATTTCAGTGCCACTGACAAGGCTCATACATGAGAAATTAGGTGCAAACAAATAAACACATGTATATTTCTGAAGGCAAGAGATCTTATTTTATTAAAACATAAACTGTTTCTGCTGAAACACAAACACATATTGATTATTCCTTAACTTGATGTCGTAAACCTGTGATCACTATAATCATTTTTCTTAAAGTAAAATTTTATTTCTGGTTGGAATTTAAATTTTATTTTCTCCATGTTAACAATCATATCAAAACATCAAAATAGATTTTTCATTTTGTAGCTTTGATGTGAGCTTCTGGGTGTGTGTTTACTATCTACTAAGGCAGGAAGAAAACCATCTTCATAAAAACCTACATCTTTTGCACTCCTGATATGGCCTCTTCAACAAGACTCTTCTATCATCTTTGTTACATGGCAGGACAAGCACAGTATATAGTCATCCCAGACAGACCTTCCTGGCAGGAGGGACATCCGCTGACCTCACTTCTCAACCCCACACTGTTTTGTATGTTACCTTATAGCATTCTATACTTTTTATTCCCTTCATTTAATTGAATTACTTGTGTTTTTGATTACCTACCTAATAAATATTTCAGATGTATAAAAGTCAGCTTTGAAGTTTGTGATCAAATCTTTGCTAAACCATTATATCTGTGCCCCCAGAATAGTGGTTGGTGCCTGATAAATATCCATTTCCTGCCTGATTAAATGAATGAATAAATATGTGCATCCCATACTCTCACCTGTTTACATATCACAGCTCTTATTATTCCTAGATGTAGCAAAAACCCAGTAACCATTTATAGTTAATAAACCATGCTTGTTAAAATCCTACAGAAAAAAAAGAGCATATTAGCTTGATTTAAAAAGACAGCAGGAGAGATCCAAGATGGCGGCATGAGAGGAGAACGCCGATAACTGCCTGGGAAGGGCCTTGTGAACAGAGGGGAATCCACAGGGGAAACCCTGAGAAGCAACCTCAACTAAGAGAACCACACAACACGGAACAACACACAAAGGTTAGAGAAAAAAGGGGAGAGCGGGCGAGGAAAAGGGAAGCAGCGGTTCGGGGACAGAGACTCGGAGCGCGGCCCGGGGCTGGCAAAAACAAAGGGGGATTGGGGGACGACGGTCACAGTGGAGCTGGATCGAGGGCGGCTGGAAGCCGAGACCTAGGGAGCGTGGAAGCCCCACAAGACTGTGGACAATTTAACATCTGATCTCAAGGGACAGCACGCAGTGCCCTAATCAGATCCCAGAGCCTAAAGTGGAACAGGGACTGTGGAGCAGGGCAGCTGCACTTCCCGGCGGGCGGGGTGAGAGCAGGGCACCAGCCCGCAGCAGCTCAGCACCCCTGATTTACGGAGGAGATGGACTGTGAGGGAGCGCCTTCTGAGGACAGGGCTCTTGGAGTGAGGGCTGGGGCTTGAGTGGGCACAGCTGCATTGGACGTGCTTGGAGTGAATCCGGGGGTCTCAACAGAGCCGGGAGCGTAGAGCGGCTGCCGCCGGAGCTACGGCCTGTGCGCACGGGGCTTTCGGCGCCCCGCCCACCGGGCCGCTACGACGGCTCTGCCTGCGCGAAAGTGCACGGCTGGGCTCTCGGTGCTCCGCCCACTGGGCCACTGTGCATCATTGCGTGTGCACACAGGGCTTTAGGTGCCCCGCCCACCGGGCCGCCCCGCAGCGCTGCTGCCTGCTTGCCGGTGCGCTACAGAGCTTTTGGCACCCTGCTCGCCAGGCCGCCGCAGCACCGGCTTTCGGCGTCCTGCCCACTGGGCTGCGGCAGCGCTGCTGCCTGCTCGCGAGTGCGCAGCTGGGCTTTTGGCATCCCGCCCACCGGGCCTCTGGGGCGTGGTGGACCACCCGCGCAACTGGGCTGCCTGCCGGGTCTCCGCAGTGTCACTGCCTGTGCGCAGGACTGGGAGGCCGACCAGGGCCTCTGCCAAGCCCCAGCCCATCCAAGTGCTGCCCTGCGGGCGTGGCTTACAGATACCATTGAAGGAGGGGCAGCCAGGAGGAGGAAAGACCAGAGCTCCTGCGCCCAGCCCCCACTGAACCACCAGCCCCGCTGCTGAAAGAGGAATCTGCTATTGTGTCTCAGGCCCGCCCTAGCTCCTACTCACATGCCCCCACCCCTGGCCACACCTTTACTATCCTGCTATCTCACAGCTAAGACAGCAACCTGAAGTGCCCCAGGACACAGAAGCTGTCTGATTCCCCCAACCCTCTCCCAAAATCTCCTTCTCCCACAACTGAGTCCAAAAGAAAAAATAAAGAGAAGCCCATCTGATAGGCAAACCCCCAGAGGGAAAACAGACTCATGCGTAAAGCAAAAACAACCACATCACACACAATGCACACCTCAGAATCCAAAGCCCCTCCAGAAGATCAGGGGCAGTCTTTAGTAAAGGACCTTGCACACTTGGAATCAAATCTAAGTGAAACAGAATTCAGGGCTGCATTAATCAAGACAGTCAGAGAGCTCACTCAATGCTGGCAAAGTACCCAGACACAGTTAAATGACCTCAACAAGAAATTTTCTGAGCAAAATGAGTACTTTACCAACAAAATTGAGAAGCTAGAGCAGAACCAAAAGGAACTCCTTGAAATGAAAGGCATCATGGGAGAGCTGAAAAAAGAACTGACCAGCATAGGAAACAGGGCTGACCAGCT